>JAEKIV010000002.1:0-228303 GCA_016801325.1 Hypholoma fasciculare
GCGCACCGGCAAGGCCAAGGCCCCCAAGACGGCGAGCAAGGTCTCCGATGAGGAGATCACGCGCATCCGCAAGCAGTACACCAATGTCAAGGGCTTCGTGCCCCCCCCGTCGCGTAAAGCGAAGAAGGCACGCGCTGTCAAGGCCAACACGCGCGCAGTCGGCGAGAGCGCGAGCACGGGCGCGTTTGTGCCCGTGGCTGAGGTCGCGCGGACGCCGACGGCCTTTGCTGTTTCTACACCGCAAGCCCCCCTCCCCTGGCCCGCCGGCCCGCTCAGCTCCGAGAACTACGCCCCCCAGGCCGCAGAGTACGGCGCAGCAGCTTACCCCTTCATCGACCCCTACACCCAGTCTATGGTATGTTTCTTTCTCTTTAGACAGGTCATCCCTCATACTGATCGTCCTTCCCAGTTGAACGCACAGCATCAATACGGCATCGAACCGACGTTCGGGAACGAGAGCCACTGCAACAACGCGATGTTGGATTCTATCCCCGCTATCCCCTTGTCCTACCCCGTCGCACAGAGCGCGCCGTTCTATAACGAGCAGCAGCACTCGTACAACTTCGGGAGCGCCTTCAACATAGGCTCGGACACGAGCTCAGGGATGCCCTCTCCCTCTAGCTCCTACGACATGGGCTCGGGCTTGAGCTCTGGGACGCACTCGCCCGCCAGCTCTTACGATTTGCCCTCGCCCGCCAGCTCCTATGACATGGGATCGGGCTCGAGCTCTGGGATGCATTCACTCGCTGGCTCTTATGACATGCACTCACCCGTTGGATCCTACGACATGGGCTCGCCCTCGAGCGCCGGGATTCCCTCGCCCTCCAGCAGCACCTTTGACTACAGCAGCATCATCACCTCACCTAGTAACTCTGTCCCCTGCGGCGCCACCGAGGATCTCCCCAAGATGGGGGCAGAGATCGGCTATGAGGACCCCATCGCTACATACTTCGCGCAATTCTTCCCTAACGCTATCCTCTACGACGACGCCCACCACGCTGCGCCCCAGGGCGCTGTCTAAGCTCGCCGCGACACGACTGAAGCATCGCCTTCGCGATTGTATGTAATTATTGTATATTTGTATTAACACTCACTGCACTGTACACTACGCAATACCCACCCTACCCAGCATACCCCCCATCATACTCTTTCGTTACCTATCCTGCTTTGCCCAGAGCAAAGCCTACTTATCATACCACTTCGTTGCCGGCTTCACCCCATACCATACCAGCGCAGCTCAATCTTACCCACACCACTCTCACTATCGTTGCTGATATACTTTCGTTCTCCATCTTGTTTTTACCTCTGTCTACCCATTATGCCCATCTATTTCGTTCTCTCATTCTGCTCAATCAATTTGCGAATAAATTTCGTTGTCTTCTCACATACGTATCTGCCTGAGATTCTAAATGCGAATGGGAGCTTCAAAGATGAGAGCGCCTCAGTACGCCCTCGCCATCCTCGGCCCGGCCGAGCAGCCGCGGTGTGATCGCGATGCCGTGCGCTCCCCATACATATACGCGCAGGTACATTCTACGATGGCGCTTGCGGTTGGCATAGATGTTGTTAAGTAGACAGGTGTCGAGCGGCGTACGCGCAAGAAGTCCGAGCCATCCTTACCAGTGCACTCGTCCTGCGTCGCCACGGCCCCGTTCAATCGTCGGCGTACTTATTTACGCGCTTTCTTTCCCCCTTTGCTTATCAGCTCTATATTTCCTTCTCGCCGTTCAAACAATCTTCAGATAGATTTCGTCCTTCACCGGACCCAGAATTACAAGTTACATCCGACTTAATCTTAGATACAAATACACATCTGCTATAGAACCGCCGCGGCCGTCCGCCCCTCGGTGATCTTCTCAACGAGCCGCGCGACCTTCGCGTCGAGCGCAAACAGCTGCGCGTCGAGCCCTGGAACGCCTTCGCCCACACCCATCACCGACGACGGCAGGTGGTAGTGCACGCGCGCGCCCCTGCCGCCGGCCGTCTCGAGTACGAGCAGCCGCGGCGGGATGCTGTACGCCGCACGCGCGTTCGCGCGCACGATCCCGCGCGCGATGAGCGGATTGCCGACGGTGTACACCACGATCGCGCTGGCGGGTGCGCCACTCCCGGCGCCATCTTCGCCGAAATGCAGCAAACGATGGAGCGGCAGCTCGCTGAAGTATCTGCGTTGTGTGTGTGAGTTGTCAGCGGGGATGAGAGACAGGTGTCGGGTGGTACACGTACAGGAAGTCCGAGCCGGTCTTGACCGTGCGCTCAATGATAGCGACGAACTCGTCGTCCGTTGTCGCGCTGCGCATGGCCTCCACGACGCCCGCCGAGCCGGCTTTGTTCACCTCGTCCTCGAGGCGCGCGATGACCTCCTTGAAGGGGACGCTTGTGTCGACCTCGACAATCTTGATGGTGTGTTCTGCGATTGTTGTGGTATTGGCCATATTTGTCGGTTTGAATAGGTTCTACGTCGCAACTTGGTCGCAACTGCCATATTCCGGGCGTTCGTGTGCGGTTTGTATACCCCAGAACGAAGGCGCCTGACGTCAGATTTGTCACTCCGGTACTTACAGTAAAAAAATAGCCGCGATCCTCCAACTTCAAAAAGGCTAGCGCGGTCTTCGTTGTCGCGCCCTGTTTGATTTAAGCTCAGGCAGCCGTGAAGTTTTACTACTAGACAGCGAGGATCCATGCCGCCACTTGCCCAATTTTTGCGCCCCTCGTAACAAGTTCAGTGTTGCGTTGCGGTCATGGTACCTGAGGACATAGTACCCGGAAACCCAAGAGGCAAAGTGAAGTGGGCGCTGCCTGTGAAAAATGTTGATAATCCTACGATAATCCGTGATCGGCGAGGTGCATTCTCGCCCGAGGTCACCATATTTGGGCCTGTGTTTCCTATTTTGAGAAGCTATGTGCTAACGACGATTTTTCTTTCTTGCCGAGTCAACGGAGGGCGACGGCAAACATCTAAATTTATGCCAAGACAAATTGTACATTCATTGCGGATTCAAATTTTCCTAAAGAGTGGGACATTACGCGGGTACAATAGGGAACCACTTGTTAAAGACGTTTTCTGGGTCGTACTGTTTCTTCACAGCTTGGAGTCTCGGGTAGTTTCCTCCAAATACAAGTTTCGCTTTGTCAATTGCCTTGTTTGCAGATTCAGGATCTTAAGAAAATGCTTGTCAGGATATGTTTGGATTGAATCCAGAGAATAAGGTATCACCGTAGTTGCTATACCCCAAGCTTTCTGATGTTGTCAAATCTGCCTGCGGCGCGTTTAAAATATCGGAAATCTCATGAGCAATTTTGCGGGCTTCCTGGGTGAGATCCTGGGCCTTTCCGTCCCAGTTCACATTGATCAAGATGTTGCTGACCATAGCTTCTCGGCGGAATGCGGTGGCACTTTGAGGCACATCATTGACTTTGTTAAGTGGGAAATATTCGTAAAGAATAGCGGCCTGGAATTTCCCTGTCTTGACAGCTTCAATGGCCTTCTCGTGAGCCTTTCCAATGGAGGGGTAGTGCAGATGCTTGTTGGCGACTCCCTTCCAATAGACAGCACGGCCGTGCTTGGCCATGGGGTTCTAAGGGAAGCGGATAGGCAGCACGTCGTCATCGAGTTCATAAAGTACTCACTTGAAGTCCGTTCAGTTGTTCGTAGGGCTTTTCTCCCGTCAAGTCAGCAAGAGGTCCTATGCAGCTCATGTCATTATTTTCCGGGGGTATGAATGCCCTTGAAGTTACCTATATCAAGGAATAGTTTGAACTTCTCTCTGCCTTCGGCTTCAGAACCGTTGAAGAAAACAAACAGCGCAACTATTGGCTAAGTCGGAAAGAGGTGTATCAACAGCAATTGTGATTCGAGAATAGGCTTCACTCACATTTCCATCCGGGCCGACAGTGGTTATTTGTAGCAAACCCTCGTCTTGTCCGATGTTGGACCACCATTTCTTCGTTGCTTCGAGAATTTGTTCCAGGGCTGAGGCAGCGTATATGAGCATTCCAGAATAGATTGTAGCCCGCTGCGGGTGAAGCTGGAACACAAATTCTGTGACCACGCCAAAGTTGCCGCCTCCCCCACGGATAGCGAAATACAGATCCTCGTTTTCAGTCTTGTTCGCGGTCAGAACCGAGCCATCGGCCGTCACCACAGTGGCCTGATTACCAGCATGTTAGATCCATGTCGCAGTAGTAAATATACATCAATGGAAAGAAATACCTGCACGAGGTTGTCGATGGCCAATCCGTGAGCGCCGGTAAGCCATCCGTACCCACCACCAAGCACGAGCCTAGGTACAGGCGGCTATAAGCCAAAGAACCGCGTAATGGATTATTCTGTTGAGGCACTGACCCACCCACACCGGTCTGCAGTGGTCTGTCAGCATCACACATTAGTGTAAATAAAATATTTCACTAACATGGTTAACAGTTCCAGCCACAGTAGCAAGACCGTGCTTTATCGTCTCTACGTCGACAGTCTCCCAGATCGCCCCTCCACCCACATAGGCAAGTTTTGCAGCCGGATCAACGGATACACTACCCAAGTAGCGCGATAGATCAACGACAAGGCCATTTTCGCTGGACGACGCGCCACCGACGTGGTGTCCGCCTCCCCTAACGGCAATGGGCAGTCCATTCTCACGAGCGAACTTGAGTGCGGCCACGACGTCTTGGGGGTCCTTAACGAATGCGACGACCTTCGCATTGCGCTCTGAGTTCGACGCCCAACGAGCGATCGCAGCTGCGTAGGTGGACTGGTCAGGTGTGACAAGGTCGCCCTTGAATGCCTGGGCCAGAGCTGATAGGTTGAGCGACATCTTGGAGGGTAGGTGTGTGCAAGTGAATCTGGGGACAACCCCTTGTTTCCTCTTGCTTCATATGTGTTTCTTGCTCTATCAGATGCAATCCAAAGGGGGCGGTTCAAACTGCCGGCAACTTTCGGCGCGTACCAACGGCGACTCGGAACCTCATACTTTCTTGATGAGATGGGTAAGGCGTGTGTACTTGACTGTACTTGAATACGTGTGGGATCATCGAAGATGATAATCGCAAAGTCAGTTCTCACAGACTGTAGGCAGACTGCGATATGCTCCTGATGAAAAGGCTGATCAACTGAAGATACGGTCGGTCAACGTACCAGTAGGAGTCTACTTAGTTGCGCGCCGCGACACGCGTGAGTACGGCTAGGGGAATGAACAAGTTCCCACACTTTACATAAAGCTTCTAGACGCTGCGGCTTGGATGCGACTGACAAACGCATCGCATGCGCGGAGTCCGACCAAGTACAATCCATAAGCCAGGGACAACTCAGTGACGCTATGTGAAATGTGGGCATGAATTTAAAGTATGTATATTCACAAGACACGATGTGGCATGAAGCTTGAGCTTGAAGTCAGGCTTGAGGCCTTGAGGTTGTTTCCGGGAGCGACTTGGAGGACGACCCAATTTGCAAAGCCCTCCGCTTATAACTTTCATGTTGTCAACAATTCCAAGTACCTGGAGGCGCGTAGCTGAAACCTCTGGGGACAACAGTAATTAATCTAATTCTACTTAACTCGTGAAAGGATTGCAGCCGCAGATCGCAGATTTCACCGCAAAGCTAGCAATGCTGCCCATGGCCAGACCGCCCACCAGGCAGAAGCTGGCAACCGTGGCTGCAACATCTACATCCTCTGCCTTGCCTTTCAGCCTAGGATTGTGTTCCAGAGAAGGTGCGGCCATCATACAGAGACTTGAGACATAGCCGTTTGAGCCGCCAAAGAAGAAGAGGATCGTCATAAATAATAGGTCGGAACTGATGATGGGGTCGTAAGGGACGGTGGAAGGTCCCCGCTGGATATTACACATGAGAAAGAGCGGAATAAATAGTGTGCGTGCTGCCGAGAGAGTCAAGAGCCGTTTGGATGACCAGACAAGGAACATGGGATATGAACAGACGTAGCGGCCTAGAAAGTCACCAATATTAAATACCAAGAAATGCACAGCGCTGAAGAGAAGGGGGTGGATATTAGGATTAGTGGGTCGAATTGAAGTGGTGATAGGTGGGTATACAGCCTGGAGATAGGTTTATTGTATTTAGTCGCCTTGCTTCATATACAAGGTAGACGTACCAAAGTGACGACAAAGACATATGCAACGGCTACTTCGTAAGGCAAATTGATTTTGGCGATCCTAAATGCATTTTTTTTATCCACTTTCAATGAAGATGCCAGCTCGCTTGATATCAAGCCTCGGCGCTCATTGTCATGTCCATCTTCTCTTTGCGTTCTCTTTGCGTTGCGTTCCAAAGGTGCTGCTACGGTTTGATACACAGGCATCCTGACCAGCCAATTGTGCGCTATCCAGCTGACCACGAGAAATAGCGTGGAGAACAAGAAGAACATGAATGCTGAGCGTTCTTCCGCAGAGCCATCGCTGACGTATATCGAAGGCTTGCCCCATACTGAAGCAGCTGCGCTGATGACCTGGACTCCACTCACAGCAACGGCCACAGCTGCCTGGCCTGCCATCATTGCCTGAACTGCTGGTGGTCCGAATAATGAAGCAACCGCGATGGTGGAGGTTTGAAGATATGCGCCGACAACAGCCTGCGCAGATCCGTTGAATATGACGAAGGCGAAGAAGATGCCAGGAGACGGGACGAAAAATGTAGTAAGTGTTAGCAGGAGATTGAGGATGACGAGCCAGGCAATTGTCGAACGTGTCTGCTTAGAAGGGCTTGTCTGCGTGCCAGTCAGTAAGGACGGTCACTTGCAGGTCAGTGAATGGAGCTGACCGTCTTGGATGCCGCAGTGGCATGAGCAAGGAATATGAAGTTTGATGCCGTAAACGAAGTCGTGAGGTAAGAGGCGAATGTGGTCCGCAGGGGAGACGTGGCCAAGCGAGAAAGAAAGAATGGCATCGCTGTAATGACAACTAGGACCCATTCGTGAGCGTACCCTTGCGCACAAAGTACGGTAAGGCGTACCATTCCAAGGTAACAACACTGCGCAGCCTAATATGAAGTGAATCCATCGGATTCGGGCATCGACCAGGATTGTTGGGGGATCGCTTGGGTACGGGGGTGGTTCATGAACTTCTCCATCGACATCCAATTCGATTCGTGAGGCGTTGGCGCTGTCGTCCGGGTGAGGAATTGCGTGATACAACGCTTCAGGCGATTCGAGGCTTGAAGCCATGGGTGGGAGGTGAAGAAGGTTCACTTAACCGAGTTGCCAGCGACGTCTTATTATAATGAATCTATATGACACAGTGAATGGGCGTTATCGTCTATATCTATAGCCTTAGTGTGGTTGGAAGGTGTTGGGAAGAAGCAAGGCTAGTTTGAGGCAAGTTGTTTGTCATATACAAGAGCAGCGCCGGTGATCCTTTGGTGACCAGCTCGCGAACGAGATATTACTAATTAGTCATTCGGTCCAATTGAAGCATGTCCTACAAAACTTCGATATAAATAATGCATACTACTAGGCCTAAGGCCCCGGATTAACTCATCCTTAATCTACTTCTACAAGCCAGCTTAATTCTTCATTCTCAAGGCGGCCGGTATCACCTGGTTCTGATCCTCGCTCAATGTCAACTGGGTGAGACGACGTCTCTGCCTCTCCTCTTTCTTGGCCTTGTTGACGTTCTTCTTCTCCCAAGCATCAACTCTAGCAGTAGTCATCCATCTCGCCTTCGCTCTCTCTGCTTTCTGTTTCTTCACCAGCTCGCGCCATCTAAACGCTGCGTCTGACCTCGCTTGCTTGGGGGTACGGCCCTCGAGGTTGGCGAGTTCAAAGTCCGTGATGTCTTTCAATTGAGCATGGATGATAGCTTGGCGAAGTTTGAATCTCTGCATTTTCTTAGCGCGCGAATGCGGGTTGGCAAGATCTGGCTTCAAATAGACTTCATACGCAGCAGAGGGATCATAGGTTCGAGTGGGGGTAGGGTTGTAGATATGGTCCAAGTATTCTTTTTCTTCGGGCAGTGTTGGAGGAGGCAAAGTTGGCGAGACACGGTTGAAATCTGGTGTTTGGTAGGTGATTTTTTGAAGAATTTCTTGAGTGGTATCATATAGACTGGCTGATAGGAAGATATGACTAAGTTGTATAAATGGCCTGAAAAGGACGGAGTATTACCTGTTGGATATGTACGCTTGACAGCTGCGGGCCATGGTATATGGATTCTGTCGCCTGTTTTCCACTCGAGGACTCGGGGAGTTGTGGCCACAGCGTATCTCTTCCACACAAAGCGGTTTCGCAAGTAACTCCAGTAAGGTTCCGCCGTTCCAATACGAGATGCAAATACGCTATAGAGAACGGTTAGTAATCCACAGAGCAATATGAAAGCAGTCCACCTACGGCTGAATTTTGGGAGTGTCGTCTTTCTTTTTGGATAGCGACATATGTTCTCCAATGTAGAGTTGACACCTGGAATAGTGATAGTTTTTCGTCCGGGGGACATCTTCGGCCTCTTTCCCAGAAAGCTTTTAAAAAGCATCAGCATAGAATACAGACATGTAGCGAGAACGTACGGTTGTATTTTTTAGAAATACGCGATTGCTCAGCCTGTTTATACTGAGCACTTCGTGAATGGTGCCTTCTCTATCTCCCCGCAGACGAATTTGGTCCCCAGGAGTAATGTTCCACCATTTTATACGATCATGTGTGCGCACGGCCTTGAGCTTTGGGTCATGTTTTGTTCTGCGAATCAGCCACGCGCGAGGGATACTCCGAAGATGGTTGAAATTGGTCGTAGCAGTACTCTGAGTGGCAGCATTCAGAGCAGTGCGCCTGGTCAGGTACCTCAGCGACATATTTGCGAGATATCCGAAATGGGTAGCCTCAGCTACGTGAGATAGGTTGGTGACGAGCCAGTGTACAGTGTATGTCCTCGGATGAACGCGTAGTTCGAAAATTACCGAATGTCACATGACCTCTAACTAGTAAGAGGTTCGCGCGTGGGCGTAGTAAGGTTTTCACCTGTTTTCACCTCAACATGCTTTGATGTCGCAGATTTTGTCAAGGTGACTTCAGGTATGTTTCTTCCTTGCTTAAGATCTTTTTACCGTGACAAACTTGTGGCAAATTTGAACCTTCGAGCTTCAAGCTTAGATATGCGTCAACTCGCGTTCTGCGCCGTCCCACTGCACTGACAATCATCGTTTCATTACGCGTCTTCCTGTCACATGCTGTACTCAGCCTCGATATCCGCTCATTCTCTGTCAGCTCTACCGCGCTCGATCTGCGCCCTGCTTGTCTTTATTTCTTCTCGAAGCGACTATTCACCCCTCTTCATTTTGCCACCAATCGCTCCGGTCGGCTTATGTTTCCATATCTCCGACTCATTCCTTATCCTCGGCAATGGATTTCTCTGAATCATTAGATCCCTCATTATAACAATGTCGTCTAATACACGCATCGCTGCCAGTTTGATCAACATTCGTTACACGCTATGGTTGACATGGAATCACGGTATGTATATCATAATCATATTTCGACACAAACATTTTCTACAAGGTAAAACGCGCAATCATAATGACAAATTTGTCAGATTAAGCACTTCCAAGAATGAATGGGAATGTTCTAGCGGCGGTTTTGCTGCTGATGCATTTGACTTCTTGTCCACCAAGGTTAGGTGTTCCGAGGGGCTTCTTGGCGGCTTCATAGCCGTATTGTCCGAGACCGTCAGTACCACAGTCGCCTCCTTGGATTACGGAACCGTCAGGCGTGCTGATTCCACTCTATGTACCAGGGAATCAATATCAAGAAATCGCATGGTACAGAAGAATAATTACCCAAGTAATTTGTCCGTTATCAAACACCCATGTAATAGGCGGCTGGGTTGCGTCGTTTATGGTGGAGCAGCTCACTTTCGCGATGGTGAGTAAGACGTCATCCGGAACACCCATGCATTGGTTGAAATCGGGCAAAAACATTTGGCCTAGCGGAGACAGTGAGCAAGCCGAAGCCATACTCCTGTATCTACAGGTGCTTACCGCTTATTTGTCCTCCAGGGGTATTTAAGAATCCACCGGGGTTGGGTGTGCAGCCCTGAAATTCGACGTTGATTGATCCGGTAGTTCTGGTGTCAAAGTTTAAAGCGTCGAGTCCGTCGAAGAACCAACCGACGATCTCTGCAATTTATTTTGAGAATGCCTTCGCATAAGAAGAAACAAACAATTTTCCCTACCTCCGTTCTGTCCAGAGAGTAACCCAGAGGCTACAGCAGAACACGTAATGTTACTAGCGGTTGGAGGTGCAGGTGGAGCCACTTGGGGAACTGCGGCGCAAGCAATTGCGGCAATTATGCAAGCGGCGAAGATTTTGAAGGCTTTGAAAGACATATTGATCAGTGGACGTGGATTACTGCTTGAAGTAGTGCTGGTTTTTAAGCTGGTTAAGCTGAAGAAAGTGGATAGATAGTTACGACCTTTTATACATATTGGCATATCCGTCAGACCACCGAGTCTGCTCGGCGGAGCGACAAAATTCCCCTCATTTCAACCAATAGAAAATGTCCACGACATACCCAGCGTGAATTGCTGGAAAATACGATAGTCCAAGACAGTGAATTGTAGATTGGGAGAACTTGGCAACAGGCAGCTCGGCCGACTCTGCCATTGCTTGTCGAATTTATCGAGCGCAAGGAGAACGAACTATATATAGTGTAGCGGCTATTTGACGGCTACACCAATTTTTGAAGCGGCACTCACTATCGAGTTAGCCGGTACATCGTAAATAGTTTGAATAGACCAAAATATAGCTCCGTGTTGAATCCGTACTATTTTTTGACGAATGGTGGTATATATATCTGACAAGGTGAGGATAGTATCGTTCGAAGCTTCCTGTGAGGACGACTTGAGAGCATCGCCGGCCTACTGAATCCTGCGATCCGGAGAGGGGATGTGCGAAAGCCTATACATCTTGACTTCTTGGCAGAAATGACTAGAAAAAATAAAACGAAGTTTCTAAATCACAACAAGTTCTGAAGGCCACAAACGAGTTGCCCAGGAGAGGAGAAAAGTCATTTAAAGTCGCAATATATTGATCTATGTATTTATGTGGGCCACGTTTTGAGACTATGTAGAACAATTAGAAAAGAGAAGACCGAAAGAACATCTATTAGAGACTCATAAAGTCGGAAGATTGGTTAAAGAGTTATCAGTGGCTTTGCAGATTCCTCTTCCCTCCGCATTAAAATTACCAATTATGAATCGAATATGGCACCGTAACAAGCAATGCCTCTGGTTTCCATACCATAAACCACCAGCCTCGTCACCTTGGGGTTCGAGATAATGAACACGGCCTCAGCGTCGCTCTCGCGAACCAATTGATGTGTTAATTGAATCATGTCGGGCCTTCCACGCTCGCGGGTATTCCAGATGACTGCTTTGGGATCGGCTTTGAGGACGGTATCAATGATGGTCTGGCCGAACGTCACTTCGGGTTTTTGAGTAGACCATAGGATACGGCACGGGGCCAGGTCGGCATGAAGCAGGGATAAGAAGGGACCAATACCAGAGCCGGTGGCCACAATGACGAATCGCTTAAAAAGGCGTGCGGTAACGAGAAGACCGTACAGCGGGTCACTGCGAATCCAGAGCTTTGTGGGCGGATTGCGGATGATACTGTCGGTCCAGTCCCCGGCGTTGGAAACAACGAAGGAGTAACCAGTAATCTTTCCGTTCTCATCTGAGTCTGGGATGGTGGCGAATGCGTGCCATTCGAAGAGAGGATTTGTAGAAACACGGACGCCGTAGAAGGCTTCGAGGGGCCGGTATTTGAAGTGGAGGCGAATCGCATGTTCGGAAAGGACTTCCGGGAAAACCTCGCGGGAGCGAAGGCGAAGCCATGTAAGAATGATGCAGAACGTGATGACGCAAAGGAACCAAAAAGTAGGGGATTTAGCGATGTACAAGCCCAGAGGTATTTCCTGGATTCTTCTCTCTTCGTTTGAGGCTACCATGAAACTGGTCCAAAAAACGATGACAACTGTCCAGCCGGCGAAACGATGGGTTGCTTCATAATAATCGTGGAAAGTGACGCGGAAGGAGGGGTAAGCAGCAATGACGATGAAGAGGAATGCCGCCAAAAGGATATAGGAAGTGGCGATGAGTGCTCTACTGGATTCGTCGGGGTGCATAATAAAATCCTTTGTGACGATAGCGACATAGAGGGTGACCCATACGACGGATGCGACACCAGTGCCGCTATGAGCCCCTCCGTAATGATAGACTTTTGCAAAATCCTTCCTGATCCACAAGGGTAAAGAACGAGGAGCACGAGTGAATATTTCGTATATAATGTTGACGAAGTTCTCCTGTCGGAAGAGAACAGAAGCCATGGCGTTGGCGGCAACCGCGGTGGCAATATCCGTGGCCTTTGGATTTCCATGTCTGCGAACGATTATGGCAATAAAAACAGCCAAATTTGCGAGAAAAATGACGGCGAACAGCTTCCTGTACGTAGAGAACGCGGTATCTGACGTCGTGATTCAAATGAGCACCAACAATATAATCAAACAATGAATTTAAAGCTGCGTACATTGAAGGAACCGTGTAGTCTTGTTTCCATTCTTCTGTGGGACTTCAAAGACCTTTGGTTTTGATTCCACCACTTTCAAGTCAGGAGACGTGGATCCTAACAGCGACATAAATATTGAGAAAAACCAGAAAGAAGAAATTTATGCAAAATTTATGAGCAACTTACTCGAACTCTCTTCAGAGTCTGCCGTTTTCTCGAAGTCCAGATTGGAGACTTGTCTGGTATCCATAGCAGCGAACTTGAAGTGAAGTAGAGCTGTGGTGCAGAAAAAATTGAGGCCAAGACAGCATCTTATATACGATACCTAGTATACGATTTTTCGATGTAGCGGGTGCGATGTTTCGCAATGGTAAGTACGTCTGTCGGCGACACCGATAATTTTTTCTGATAAGATGAGATCTGACATAGAACCCATCGGCTAACTGATTAGAACAAGACAGCTGAGATTGGCTCGGGGACTCTTAACCAGAGTAGCGCGGTATGGACAGGTGAACAGGCGAGTCGGATGCGCTGTGTCTATTCTTGAATAGCCCATAATCAGGATCAACATTGCTAGGTTGCTTGACTCACTAAGCTTCTAGCACTCTTCCAAAGTGTAATTAGAAGACAAACACGATCAAGAATATTCCAAGCGTGTCAGATGGTCAACAAAGAAGAAGAAATAAAATTCTTGTGCGAAGAAAGTCTCCAGCACACAGACAATACACGAATGCTATTTTTAGCTTTTCAAGGGTTTGTTCAGGCACTAATATTTTCGTAGAGTTAGAAAAAAGAAGGAAATGACATTCGTTGTTTCTTTGTGTTTAATAATCTCACTTGATGAAATTTCAATCTACGACTTAAACCTTGACTTAGGCGCAGGCCAGATCTTGCCATGCAATATAATTAACTACACAATGATGCATTGATGACCGAACGTCCAAGGAATATCAATTCAACCAACGTTTTAGGATGAAAACTAATACAATATGACCCTCATGCATTCGATAATACACATTTTACAGCTGATTGAATGAAGGCGGAAAAATCATTAAGCTTCGATGCTCACTGGGGCCGTTACAACTCTGCGCTAGCCAGGTCGTGCGAACGCAGAAACCAATTTATCGCTCAGGTGTCCATATGCATGTCCATTCTTGAACATGTGGAGATAGAGATTCCGTCAGTTTGAAGGCCGGGAACATTTTGTACTGAATCTGTATTTGTTTATGGAGGAGTAATACTCCCACAATGTTGGGCTGCTCTTGCCTACAGAAATCCGCCTCATTCATGTTTGCCAGTGTGCCATATACAGTGTCGGCGTGCCGCATTATCGTGTCGGTGAAGAGATGCTTCAAGAATGGCCGGACTTGCTTTGATAGGCCGGGGTAAAACAGTTCCCCATGGGGCGTATTAACACCACTTACCGGTCACTTTCACATCATACACTCTGAAGAGCTCAGCTTTTCGATCGTAATACCTAGTCCCACCAGTAGCTATGTAAGAATGCATCTAAGCAAATGCTAGCGCCATTTTACGGGACACCATTGCCTAAATAGCAACTCAGGGTGGGCACGGCGATTTGTATTTTTAACTCGCTGACTATCAGATTTTAAGCGCCAATTCCTCAAGGCTATTAATATTCATTCACAGACAACAATCGTTCGAAAATGGGCGTAAGAATTGTATAAGGAACAGTTTATCACACTTCGCAAAAAGAATTAACTAAATGTTCTGTGTAACAGGGAAATATATACATCAGAATAAACAGCCGAGGACCATTGAAATCCGTAAGACCGCTCATTTAGCTTCAGCTTCAGAGTTTATCCCGTGTCTATTTCTGTGTAAAGAATTCGCAGGGATCTCAGAATGAAATCGCTTCTCTGTACAGTACTATCAATGCTATCTCCTGTTATCAGACTCTAATCATCCCATTCTACATATTCTGCTGGGCCGTGAGCTGCGGCCATATACCCGAAAGGTGCAGATCAATGTACGAAACGTTGTCAAACCTCGGCGAAGCAATTTTGTAAAGTCAGGTCAAAGCGGGCTCCCTCAATCAGGAGTAAGTAGAGACCGGCCAACTAATCAGTTACATGTGCTGTTCAACTCAATCTAGATGTCAAATTGTCAACAGACTTCTGTTTACAGACGACAGTGTTCTAACTGGAGTCCTCGAATTTATTGCCTCGAAATTCGAAAAGCGTGTTGCATTAAAGTGTACACGACCAACTTGTGCACCAGTGAAATCACTTACAGGGTGATTGCACTATGATAAATTTATAATATATTTATGTGAGCGCTGAGAAAGCAGCGACTCACATGAACGTTTTTGAGGAATTATCAAGGAATTATTCCATGCCGATCTGCGACGGGCGCTTAGCAGAACGAGCACGGGCCACATTTGATGACATAATTGAGATAAAGAGCAGTGCGCACGGACCTTTCCATTATCCTCAGTCTCAATCATCGTCCACCGTGACGCACGCCCCATGCACGCCATCTTCCTATGCTTCGAGGTCACCGTCCAGTTGTCTCCACCACGGATTATTTCTGGCAACCTCGATAGTCCCACCCGGCTAAGGAAAGAAGAGTCCTCTGGGGACTTGTATTCCAATCACCGTGACTGCGTGCTCAGCCGCCCGAGACAGGCAGCCTTGGCGCATGTGTCGATCCCTTCTTTGTCGTCCTGTTAAGCCGGACTTTCGCCTTTGGCAGTATCCAGGGAGCGTGGGAGGCTCATGGGCATGGGAGTGTGGTGCAATTGAGGACCGGAGTCTGCGCTCAAATTTTGAAATGGTAAGCTTCCAAGTAAAGGGTTGGTCTGGTGGACCTCATATCTGGTACCATTGCGGAAATCGGTCCTTCTGGAGCTGTCGTCGGCCAGCACTCAGTGGCACAGCACGGACTTCACCTGCCACCGCCATGCACGACCTCTTTGCTTTAGCCGTCTTTGGCACGTCTATTACTCTGTCTCTTCGGTCTCCATCTGGCATGGCAACACACCACTCAGTTCTTTTGCATGAAAATCGTCAGAATGCCGCCCTCCCCGATGCCCATGCACCTCTGCTGATCAGCGATAAGCACGTAGCATCGGTAGGGGCAGGCAACCATGAACGTACATCTGACATGCGTCAGACAGAACTTCGATAACTGTGCACTTCCATCGTACAGCGCGCAAGCGCTCCATGTTTTCCCACTCTACACGAACCAAGTCCTGGGTGGTCCAGGGTAAGCTGAAGGGCTCATGCGATACGCAGCTAGGGCTGCCCGCGCGTCGCTTGACATATGTCATCGGTCGCCGGAAATGGTGAGCGTGGTAAACGCGGCTGGTGTATGTACCATGGCTGGCGGTGTGCGGGCGTCCACGGCGGGTGGCATGGCTGCCACCTGACATACCAGCGTCCGAGCCCGACCTCGGGCCCCGATACAGTGGGTGCGCGGGCCTCCCTGCTAATACCTACGAGACAGCTCGGGAGACAGCGCGGGGTGGGTGGAGTGGACGTCTGTAGGATGTCGGTCTAGAGATCTCCCTCGAGGAAATTCTGGGCGAGACGGGTTTTCCTTAGGTCGCCGCTGCACCGACCATAATGCGGAGACGACATCTATGCGGGTCTCGCGTGACTGACGATCTCAGAAAGCTTGGATACATTCTATTTATTTCTGACGCCGGCGGGCAGATCGTGTCTCCTAAGATAGCCCGTGACGCGAAGTACGGCATCTGGCAATCCTGAGTGCGTGCAGTTAGGCGCGCCGTTATCGCTATGGATGCAGGACGCCTTGACATGCACAGGGCAGACGCATCTGCAGCCTCCGCGTCCTCTGATGGCCGTAATGCTTTTGTACTGCCGGATTGCAGAGTGCCATCTTCCTACCAATTTCTATCTCGTGCACGATTTGTATCAATTGTCTACTGTTGGACTGCTGCACGCACGGACGCATTTCGGCGCGGGAGCGGAGCGGACACCCCCAAAAATGCTGCCGCAGCCATCGGACACGGGATGTCCTTTGGCCACTGGCCGACGGGTGTGGCAGTAGCAGCGGACGATGGGCGGCATCATGTGGCTGTGGGCCGACCTGTTATTTTTATTTTTTCTTGGGGTGTGCGTATGTAATTTTAAACGTGGAGCGAGCGATATGGACACATACTGGCGATACCCTGCGACACCCCGCGTATCCTGTGCTTGGGAATAAAAGAATCCTTAAAATTTAGACGCTTAGCGCTGCGTACGTGATGTATAGGGGTCGCGTTGATCGACGGGACATGGATGGCGCGTCCAAGGCGCCAATGCGCGTGTGAGCACGGCCAGCGGCCGCCCGCGCGGCTCGGACGCTGCTCGACAGGTGTCAGGCGCTGCTCTGCCACGTTTTGGTATTTCAGTCATTTTATAAGAAAGTCAGAGATTTCCTTTGCTTTTTCTTCTCGCTCTTGAGTCTGGTTTATATTTCTGAAAAAAGAGAGAGTAAGGTAGGACTTACCACAACTATTAGCTTCTTGTTTTTTCTTGCTTTCTACTACGTTTCAGACAAGGAGAGCTGTAGTGACCGAAACATATGGGGACCGCTACGCGCCTGACCGATCATGTAAGTAATGAAGCGACCGTTCTGAGTTACGTTGCTTTTTTGAGGCGAATTCATGCCAGGGTTTTCTGTCATTTTGTACTATGCTCTTATGTATTTAGCGCTGTGAGAAGTGTCAATACTACTAAATGAACACCTAAGCTATTGTCCAGGAGGAAAGACTGAATTGAACTTGAAGACAACATTTTCCTATTTTCGAGGCTATATTATTCCACTGAGATAGGCAACATTGTAGCCAAAAGCCGCGTTAGTATTTAGGCCTTACCACCATAGTACTAAGTTTTTAGCGTAGTATTAATCGCCAAGATGCCGATGCTTGAGAAGCTTGCGCTAGCGAATCTTTGCGAAGCGCTAAGCTTTTATGGCTTGTAGGCACCCGCGAAAACGCTGTCTGTGTGCGCTGGACGATGGTAGAGGGCATCATATCGTACCGTGCGTTGGCGCACTCACGCACTCACGCACAGCACAATTATTCGAGTGTTCAGCTTGGATAGTCTACGCACCGCACGGCGTTGGTGCGTAGCATGTCTGTTCATGGAACTATATTTATATCTATGGTAAGTTTGTACAGTGTAGGCATAAATTATGTGAGGCGCTTTCTTGATTTTATTCAATTCACCTCTTTATTTAATTTTGTGTGTTGCGTGCCGCAGTGGTTGGGCAGTTCGCCGCCAGTGGGTATTTAGTGCGTTGATCTGTAAAAAGCGTAGGGAGGGGTCTCGCGACCTCACCGTACCGAGGCTAGTCCTGGATATTGCGATATTCAACCAGCACGAGCCCGAAACAAAATAGCTTTTTAAAACTGAACAAGAAGACTGGAAAAAGCGGGAAACAGTGGGATGCGAATGTGAGAAAAATATCGGGGATAATTTTGGAATTTATGGATGTGAAGAGGTGAAGGAAAGGGAGAAAGGTGCAATAAACGATGTATATGTCTTCTCGAGAGCGCACTTCGCTGTTCAGAAGCAGGAGCATGAGGCGAGAAAAGCAAACATACTGCCATGGGAGTGGTGGAGATAGAGTCCACTTCTATATATCTAGACCGTCCAAAACTCTGGGTGTCCGCGGCGCCCCCAGGTCTGGAGCAGGTTATTCGGTTATGCGATGTCGAAGGGTGGCCGCATGTATTTCTAGTGCGCCCCGCATGACAATGGTTGTCAACGGAGGCGGCGGCTAGCGTGGGATTCGGAGTGGAATACTGGGCCTCGCTCCGAAATTAATTTCATCACTTTTTCATTTGTGTCGGCTGGGCCCTTCGACGTAGGACTGTAGACTTTGAGTGTCGCTCGTCGGTGAAGAGATAATTTACTTCGACGCCCTGAAGTAAATGCAACATACGAAGGCTTACTAGGCGGGCCTTGCGTCGACAGCTCCTGACATCTGCCAAGCGCCGGTTGAAAAGGAGCGCCACCGGAATTAGGGCAGCAGATGGAAGAGGAACACGAGGAAAAGCGATGTGATGCTCGGATCGAGCGGGGTTGGAAAATGGCAGGTAAATGAAAATGACTAGTGACGTCGGGGGTTGACTGGAACGAGCACGAATGCCGCAATGGGCCCTGCTCTCGCCCCGCCCCAACCCCCGCCAGTTCTCGTCCCCGCGGCCCTCAAAGTCCTCCTCCGCCCTCTGTAGCGCCCGCGCACCCAACCCCCGCGGCCCGCCCAGCCCGCCGCCGAGTCTGCAGCCGCTGGTGTTCACGGCGGTCGACTTTCCACTGTACCGGCTGTCGCCGCCCGCGAGCCCTGTGCGCTCGCGCTCTGCCCCGGGGCGACAGCGCACAGCGAGCCCGTGCACGCCGGAACGGGCTGCATCCGCACGGGCCCCCCCTGGGCGTCGAGATTCCAATCATGGCCTCGTGCCCTCCTCTCCCCCTGCCATCGTCGTCTCAGACATGGACGGCCCCTCGCGCATCCCCGCCATCCTCCGCAGGCTCACCCAAAAGCGCCCCCCGCCCAGCAATGCGCCCCCTGTGGCGCACACCTCGTTGCTGGCCCCCCTCACAAAGCGGCTCTCGCGCTCCCTGTCCAACACCAGCATCTCAGCTCTTTCTCGCCCCCACCTCGCACGCCGTCCGCATACAGCAGACGCTGTCCAGCACTCCTCCCTCGACGCGCCAGGCACACTCGATCACGTGCCGTCCCCGACACACCCGCGCGCACCATCAGCTCGCGATAGTGCGTGCGACGACAACGTCATGGCTGCGTCATTATTATCTTTTGCTGCCGCGCCTGGACCCGCGCATCTCACATCGTCTGCAATACCTGCGCCATTCCCTTCCTCTTCGCAATCCCTCTCTCCCGAGATGGTCCACTCACGCAGCTACAGCGCGCAGGACGCGCGCGTCTCTACATTTACACCGTCAGCGATGGTCGCCACCCCCACCACTACAACAACGCCCGCCCCTTCGTCTGCCCGCCAACGCACTGCCCCGAGCAGCTGGGCGCCCCCAATTGCCCAAGGCTACTCAGCATCCGAGGATGGCCATGGCTCTGCACCGACAGAGACTCGCGTCGGGGTGAAACGGAATAGCAGCTTTGGTGCTCTGGCTCGCACCTTGCGCCGCTTGAGTGCGTCGCGCCGGTCGAGCCCTGAGCGAAGCGAAACAAGGGACACGGACGAACGTGCGCCACTAATCGACGACGCCGCCCGCAGCCATCAGGGGCCCAACGAGGAAGGCGCGCGCATGGTCCGAAGCTTGGACGGCGGGCGGCCCGATATGCATATGGTGCGTTTCTGTGGGGTCGGCTGTGAGCCATCGCTGATGCTCCCTCTTCTTCCCATATTTGCAGCTTATGCAAGTGGGGCCGGCAGGGAGCAAAGCACAGAGTGCAAAGCTGACGAAAACCCGCCCGGTCAGCGGTACCGCCATGCCGGCAATATACATCCCACCACCCCCATCTTATCCGGCAGGCACATCCGCGGCGACCTCGACCTCGACTGCGAAGCCCGGGCCAAGGAAGCGCACGGTCAGCCAGGGGAAACTCACCAAACCACGCCCGCCACCCCTTGCAGAGCCGTCGCCGCGCCGCGCCAAGTTCACCTTGGAGACCGGGTCGGACCTCGACCTGCCCGCCGCGGTACGCGCCCCTCCGCCACCGTCGTCGCCGGCAACGCCAACGCGGCCGCCACTGCGGCGCAACACGGAGCACCTCGACGCGGACCCGGACGCGCCGGGGCGGCGCCGCTGGACGCTACGGCGCGCGATGGCGGACGAGGCGATCTCCGACGCGGGGCTCATGCGCGAGCTCCAGCGCATGCGCGCGGTCGGCGCGTGGGAGCGCGCGCGCATCGCTGCGGCGGGGCGTGATGTGGATGCGGTGGCGAGGGATGAGGCAGAGAAGTGGGACATCGATATGGGCCTTGACGTGTGGCTCGACCGCGAGGGGATACTCGAGCGCGAGCGCGTGCTGGGCGAGGGCGGCGATGCGGAGGTGCCGGCGGCCGTTGGCGCGGGCGGCAGTATCACCGAGCTTGGCGCCCCAGCGACGCCCGAGTGGCTCGCCGCGCAGCGCGTACTACTCGTCTGCCGCGAGCTGCTTCTGACAGAGAAGCGCTACCTAGCGCTGATGGAGGCGCTTCTTGCAGGTGCGACCGCGACGCCGCCCCCGCCGCTCATGCTGCACTACGCGTCGGACGTCGTGCGCGCGAGCACGCTCATGCTGGAGGCCATGAGACGCGCCCCGGGCGCCGCAGGCATAGCACGCGCTTACCTTGCACATCGCGAGGTCGTCGAGGCGGCATATGTCAGGTGGTGCGGCGCGGTTGGCGGGTGGTTCGTCCCAGGCGAGGGTGAGGCGGCGCAGGTCGTAAGGAAGAGGCGGAGCAGGACGGCGATTGCTACGGGAAATGAGGGCGAGGAGGTGGTACCAGGCCACGCGCTGCGCCGCTCGGTTAATGGATGGCGTAGGAGCTCGCTGGGCCTGGCGGGTACTGGTGCGGTTGCGCCGCCGCCCGAGGAGGAGCGCACCGCGCCGCGCCCGCATGCGGTGCGTGATCTCGCGATTCTGCCGACGCAGCGCGTGACGCGGTATGTGCTGCTTTACCGAGGTGCGTTTGCCTTTCTTTCTTCCTATTCCTATTCCTATCTGCGAGTTGGCTGACACAGCCTGTTACAGACCTACTAGCACATACGCCGCCCGCCTCGCCCGCCCGCGTGTTCGTCGAGCGCGCGGTCGCCGCTGCGTCGCGGGTCGCACAGAAGTGCGATCGCGCGCAGGGCAACGCGGCGTTCATCGCGCAAGCGCCCGCAGCGGGTGCGGTGCGCGCGGGGAGCGGCGCGAGCTCGAGCAGCCGCGCGTCGACGGCGAGCGGCGGGTCGAGCGGGTCGTCGCATGTGTCGAGCGCGCGCAGCTCCACGCTCCTCGCGCCGTCGGTGGCGTCGTCTACGGCGACGACGCCCGATGTGGGCCCTATGGTGCTGGGCGAGGGCAAGCCTTTGCCGCTGCCCCCGCCGCCGACCCCGCCCCTGCCGATGATGATGACGATGATGGCCGCGGTGTCGCCTGGGCCGCCGAGGTCTGGCTTCTCACCACCGCCTCTATCCACATTACCCTCACCCCCGCCACCACCACCGACGACGACACTGAGAGCGAGGCGCCTAACCAAGAGACCTGGGACGGGGGGCGACGACGGCGCGGCTGCGGCGCGCGCGGCGCTTGGCGGCGGGACGGGCGCGCGGCGGACTTCGATGTCGGCTGTGTCGCTTTCGCTGATGACGAGCATGGGCCTGCGCACGCGCGGGGGGAAGTACGGTACGCCGCCCGCGTCTGCGGTTGATTAGCGGCGCGGGCTGCTATGCGCGTGCGTGTGTGCGTGCGTGTATGCGTGGTACGCTCCAGGGTCTAAGGGATATTTGGTGCGCGCCCTGTTGCGCTCGTCCGTTTGGACCCTGGGGAAGCATTCGTATTTCGGCCTTCGATTAGTTTCGGCCGCAGCTACCTTTTTTTCACGGTGTTGACATTTGCGCATCACATTCCATCTCCGGCGGCCCTGCCTCGTTTCCCTGCCTATTCCCCTGCCCGGTCTCCCTGCCCCTTTTCCCTGCTTCTTCGCCCTGCTCATGCCCCCTACTTCTTTCCCTGTTCATGCGCCCTGCCTCTTCCCTGCCTACTCTCCCTGCTTATGCACCCTGCCCGCCCTGCCTCATCTCCCTGGTTGTACACCCTGACCCTTCTCCCTACATTCTCCCGGTCCGCTGCGCATACCCCCGCGGCCCGCACCACAACACACCGCACCGCCTCACGCTCCACTCTACCCTACCCCGATACGCAGCGCCCGCTCCACTTTCATCCGCGCGCACGCACACACACACGCAGCATTTTATACATTACACACAGTAGAATACGCATTCAACATTCAACATACCCCCCACATACCATTTAATCTGGGCTGCATTACTATTATTAACGCCTGTTATACGCATGATTCATTTAGTTAGGTAGTTAGTTTAAAATTTAGTTAGGCGCTCTCTGAGTGCGATGTAACACGCAATGCAAAAATGTATCATGAGATTTGGCGATTTGGACATGGGTTGGGCGAGTGGTTTGGAGCGGAAATGATGGACTCGGTGATGTATGTATGGTGGTCAATAATGAGATACAATGAGTCCAATCGCACAATGTACGATTCCATCGTGCGCAGACAGGTATTCTTAACGAAAAGGCGTCCATACGAGAACCATAATACGCGCAGGGGAAGGGGAGCGGGACGAAGGGGGCACAGTTGCTGCAGAGCGCTGCAGAGCTGCTTGGAAAGATCCCTCTCTCAACTTGAATTCTTTGGACCAGCAGTATCAGCGCCTCAAATGTATAGCTTAATTGTACAAATCGAGCCCCGAAGAACCAGTGAGTCGTCAGTGATAGATTTGCACATTGTGCGAACCGATCAAATGGAAGTATGAGACTCGCACATTGTGCGACTCGATCAAAGGAGGAAGAGGAAGATTGGGGAAATGGCCGCGCGTAGGGAAGCACGGCGTTTATTGCCCGCCGTGCGCGTGGGGAGCGACGCGTCCTTCCTCGAGCAGCCGCGCATCGATGGCGAGCGCACCCTCCACTTCGCACGCATCGAGCGCGCTCAGCGTAGCGTTGGTCGCGCAATGCATGGCGGCACGTCCGCTGTGACGACGCTCGATGCGGGCGTTGTGGAGGCTGAGCCAGAGTCGCACATTGTGCGAATGTGGATCGATCACATGGAACTACATATTCTCAGCAATGCATTGTGCGACTCTGTCAAAGCGTAAGGCAGTGCAGAGTTCATTGCGCATGCGCCCCGCCGCCGTGCGCGTGGGGAGCCGCTGCCTCTGACGTCGCCTTTGTCCGCGTTGCCGCCACCACCGTTACCAATTTCTCTCTGATAGTCTGCGACAGAAACTACGATGCTAAAAGCGCGGTAATCTGCTAGGCGGCGTGGAACAGTGCAACGTCGACGAGCGTGGCGCGGGTGGCGCTCGGAGATGGCACGAGCACACGCACGAGCGCGCCGCAAACGTCGGCGTCGACTGTGTTGAACTATGGGTTTGCGCACCCGCAGTGAAGTGTCCTACGTCAATTGCGTCAGCCGTTGACTAAAGCGCTGTGCTGAGACTTGTATTCACGCGCGCGCGCGTTCTGCCTCATCCAGGGTCTCTGGAATACTTTGTCCGTGCCTTGCTGCGTTTGCTCTTCCAGGGTTAATTTTCGGCCGGCATTCAGCGCGTCCCCAACTTCGGCCATCCTACCTTTTTTCCCTGCCCACTCACCCTGTCTCTTCTCCCTGGCCGTTTCCCTTACATCTCGCCAATCTATGCTTCCTCAGCCTGCATCGCACCGCCTTACGCCCCACCCTACGCCGATACGCAACGCACGCTCCACCATCGCGCGCCAACACATACGCACAGGCTTTATTTTATAAAAAGTAGCTTAATAATTCGACATAACCCCGACATACCATTTAATTCGGGATGCGGCCTGTTATAAACGCGACTTAGTTGACATTTAGTTGGGTTGTGCGCAGACGGGCGCGGCGCACCGCAAATTTTTATGAGATGTTTTCCGATAGGCGATGGGTGAGCAGTAATTCGGAGATGGAACTCTGGTTCGGAGATGTGAGCTTGTCTGTGTGTGTGTTGGTTGTGGGGAATCGGATGCGATTGAGGAGGCTTGGGTCTCCGGGGGCGGCAGGTGTGGGCAGGCAGTTCGATTGTGCAGACCGATTACGCAGGGATAGTGGAGGAGATGTCCAAGCCGACCGGACTCGGAAATGCGAGGAGTGGCTGAACACTAGGGATGGCTGTGTGCGTGCGCCTCATGTCCACGGTATTCCGAATCCAACACGGGGCTTTCATCGACAAAGCGCACCGTCCAGCTGCTAGCAGGAAATTAATTCTACCGCCGGTCTTCGGAGAGGGATGTCTCGTTCCTGAATATACTGGGCCGTTCAACGTTGTGCGGTTCGATTTTTTAGCTAGCTCGCGATAAGGACAGCTGCCTGTGCACCTGCACTTTAGGCTCGTGTAAGGTTATCGGGCACACTTCGCCTTACCTTGCCTTGCGTTATACGTCGAAGCGAGCGCCAGATGAGATTCCCCAAATATTGGGGCGATTGTGGATGTATTGTATATGTGGGTGTGTTCGCCTGCATCTGCGGAGGATGATTATTTTATGAACTTGCGGACACGCAGCTCGCACGCAGCTTGCCATCAGGCGTGTGGAGCGCAGCGCCAGTGACGAGCGAGTGCCATGCTATCAAAGCTGGTAAGATATGGGAGTCAGGCTCAGCGTGCGCTGGGTATGACAAGGAAACGTGGAGTTGTTTTTTCTATTTTATGGGAAATGGCTTCACAGCATGCAAGGCGAGGTGCTGTTTTTTCTTTGCGATGGATCGTTTACATGCTTCATCGCACTCTAGCCTGTTCTCAGGCCCACAAGGTGGTGCTTTCATAGATTCAAGTCTACTATCTTGACCTGGGAAACGCTGGAACGGCACAGCTTGAAGCATAAACCGCGCACCGCCGCTCGCATACTTTTAATGACATTTAGATAGCATTCGATCAGGACATGCCATCCGCAGTGCGAAATAAAACAAGCGATGCATCCGACATTCTCGAGCGGCGCCTACCAGCGACGGTACCGATCCTGTATCTATGTGGAGTGGCACTGAAGATGGCAAATATACGTTCTCTACGGTCAATGTGATTTAATATCTGTGTGCGATGGCACTGGCGATGGGGCTGATATGCGTTTTGCATGGATGATGCATGGGCAGACACGACTTGACCGCGCAGAGGGCACCCAACTGCGGCGCACGGCCGTGCCACTGATTAAGGTTGAAGCTTAAGCCTGAAGTTTGAAGGCACTACGCCCGATCTCTTATTAGCGCGCGACGAGGTTTTCTTGTTCTCGAACTTCTAGCAAGTGTATAAGCTTGTTTCCGAATGCTAATGTCGATGCCTATCAGCTTTCAATTGAAAGTATGTAGTCACATACAAACCAAGTCAACTGAGCCTCCTGGTAAAAAGGCCCGAAAAAGACCCCTTGGTCTGCAAGCTGCCCAAGATCGCGAGCTGTTCGTCTCCGAACGACCAACAGACCTAGATTACAATCACATTGTAAACAACGATGAGGCAGTTTCAAGATGAAAACTTGAACTACAAGTTACAAGTAGTCCCGATATTGAACCGTCAATTGTCATAGTGTTTGCAGTGACCCCAACCAGCCTAGTGGTTGGACTGTGGAATCAAGGCGTTTGTGACATAAAATTGACGGTGATCTGGAGTACCCCAAGAGCGAGTGATTCGTCCTGTGATCTTCTCCGAGTCTTCAGGACGTTGATCTTAGTTAGAATGTACTACAGCAAGAGCGCGGCTACCTGATACCGAAGGCTTACCACTTACTGGATCAGTTTGATCAGATATATCGACATCTGCGGGGCAATCAAGTAGCGATAATACTTAGTAGGTCAGGTGAGGCCACTTTGTCCAGTTGCGCACCATGACCACCCCGGCGGAGGAAATTCCACAAATATAACTGTCCAACTTTTGCTCTAGGCATCGCTAACTGTGGGAAGAACCAAGCGTAGAGAGATCGTTCAAAGGGTAGCTTATTGCCAGGACAACTCCTTTTAAATAAACTCCAGAGTAATGTGAAGAGACAACAACGCAAGTGTTTGAGTGTTGTCTGGAGGTGCTATGATGGCTTTATGGACAGAAATCGCTCTGCTGGCTCTCAGCTCGCGGTGGGGTAGGGGTCGGGGTTGTATGGGGGGGCTGGCAGCAGTCGGCGCCAGGTCGGGGCTCAGGGAAGATTCGGGAAACAATTGTCTCACAGTTATGATGCGCACAGACCTCTGGGGAAGTTCTCTATTTTGCACAGGCACTTGCGCAGCAGTATTTTGAGAAAAATACGAGTAGAGAAGGACCAGAGAGAAATGGGGCAAAGGGGAGTGTTGTTGGTGGAAGTAGAGAGCGTAGTTGACGATGTGGGGAATGCTGAGTTATAAACGTGACGGTTCGTGGGTGACAACATTTGAATTCGTCTGTTCAGTCCGTTCTTGCCTCTCATTGCGACGCAGCACTCCAAATCTCCGTTCCCCCCATTCCCCCTTCCTCACCCCCGGACCCCCAAAAAAACGCAAGATAGTCACTCTACGAACAATTTTGGGAGCCTACGTATGAAGGAGATGAGCACCGCGCTGCCACCCATTACTCAGTCTATATCGGCCGCAAGTCTTACCAGGCCTGGATCCGCCACCCGGCGGTCCCAACGGCAACCTAGGGCGACCGACGGAACGGAAACCTTGTCCCAGGCAGTATCTACCTCCTCCGCGAGCTCTACCAGAGCAAAATCTCAAAGTATGACGGACACGGCACCGCCGACGAATGCCGGTGAGGCGTCTGCAGCACAGGGTAACGACCAGACCGACCCACCGAATCCAGAGCCTTGGAAACATCCCGACGAGCTTCCCTACATCCGTCGAGAGGATTGGTCGCAGGATCTCATGCTTGAATATCTCTGTCAGAAGTCATTCTCTATCCCGCCACGCGACAGTAACCCCAATCACTTCATGGAAATCATCCCGAAGGATGGGCAGCCTGTATCTGTACCGCGCAAGTACCGTGTTCCCCTAATGTTTCTCGCTAAGTTCCAGTGGGAATCGTTGCGCCTCGTGCTGAACGCAGCCGAACCCGCGAAGGAATGGCAAGAGTTTAAATTTGACATCATCCACATCACCCGTTTATGTCAACACCTATTTCACCAAGCTAGGGAAGCGAAGGAAAAGGGTGGGCCGAAGGGTCTGGATAAGATGTGGCGAAGTCCTATGTTCGATCGCGTGCTAACGCGATTTTACCATCACTGGTTCATCAGCCGGGAATGGTCTCTGAAGCATTTTTACCAAGAGTTTCAAGAAGAAGAATACGAAATTGACATCTTGAGAAACGGCAGGTTCATCTTATCCTCTTCTAACGGATATTGGTGCTTAACTACGTGACAGATTGGGCTCGATGGTCGATCAAGGGCCATAAAGGATTCCGTTTAACGAAAGAGGAGATTCAGAACGGCATACCCGCCGAAGATTTCATGCGAGGCTTAGGCCGAAATGCTGACGGTCAGTGGTCTTGGGCTGGCGAGCCAGTCGCCGTCAGCGGACCGGTTCCCGAGTCCATCCCAACTGAGCCCATCTCACCGCCTCCTCCTGAAGATTTGGAAGCCATCACAAATGTTACTCCTGCCAATAATACAATTGAGGTCAAGCGAGAACATTTGGATTCTGCTGGGGACACCCTCAGGGACCAGGTAAAGGCTGTGTTCTTTTTCTGTCCAGACAGTTTCTCACGCGGTCATTTTAAGCAGGCAGAACACAACACAGCAACAAATCCTAGTCCCCCTCCTACCTTATCGATAAACGAGACAGCTGCAGAGGATAGTTCAACCCCATCTCAACTAGCCGGCACCAAACGGCCGCGCGATGATGCAGATTCGTCGAATGTTTCCACCCCCCGCAAAAGACTACCCGTAGGCGTCGTGTTCTAAATCCTGTCATCACTATTGACTTTCAATACTTCTATAGACTGCGCGCCGTTCCATGGCGGAGGCATATCGTTACGGACAGATATCAGGTTCTAAGCCCTCATCCCCAGAAAAGCCGTCTGAGGCTCCTCCGGCTCCTGCCACTTCATCTGGGGACCAAACTGATGGAAAAGATAGCCCTCCAAAACTGTCTCTAAAACTTAGACGCCCTCCCCCTCGTGCTTCGCCTTCACCTGTTTTGCCCCCGGAAAATAGTAAATCCAAGAGCAATCCCTCCGCTGTATCGGCTCCACTTATCTTCGCAGGCGTTCAACTCAAACGCAAACCCACTACTGTTTCGCCTTCGAAAAACGATCAAGCAAAACGCGATCCCCCCGCCGTTTCGCCTCCACCTGTGTCGCCTCCAAAAAAGAAAGCCCGTGTGGATGAATCTTCGAACAATTTGCCCTCTGGCTCTGACACTGCTGTACCTTCAGCCTCCGCCCCTGTCCCTAAATACCCGCGAAAACGCATCGCAAAGGTACCCCGTAAGGAGCCTGTAGCTGCAGACTCTAAACAGTCCACGCCCCCTAATCCCAAGGAAGTCGCCTCTAAGGTACCTGCCGCTACGCTGCCTGAGCCTTTTAAGGCGACTTCCATTCCTCCGGGCCTGCTGTCTCTCTCGAATGCATATACGAATAACGGTGGCCCTGTAGCTAATAAGTCGCAGGCTGCTATCTTGGTCCCGTCGAACCCTAAGCAGAATATGTCATATGTACCCCCTGGTCCAGAATCGCCCCCGAATGGGAATACAGACGTCACTACTGGTGCGCTCAAACGTACTGCATATCTGTCCGATATCAAGCAAGCTGACTTATTACTTAGAATCTGCTTCGCCTCCAATCACTTCTCAAGCTACGGCAACTCCGCCTCCGGCCCAGGCGGCTCCGACCGGAGCGCAAAAAAACATAAACCCCGACTCGAGTGTCGAGAACCGGCTTCCAAACGGGACTGTTCTTTCTGCTGCAAACTCAGCTGCGTCTGACCAGCCCCTTGCTTTACATCCAGAATCTTCTTCGCAGCCATCTTTGCATCAAACCTCGAATCAAAGCGACAACGGGGATAGACCTAAGATGTACCCCAATGCTTTTGAAAGCATATTCGCGCACGGCTTGCTAGCAGTCGGACATCCGCCCTCAGTCACGCGTGATGGAGTCGAACCAGACATCCATACCAACAAAGATGGAGCTGTGAATAACACCGCTCAGTCGATCACAGAGAAACCGCTCACAAATGGGACGTCTCCCCCTAAGCAAGATGTGGCTTCTAATGGCTATATTGATACCAAGGATGCTTCTCCCGTTGGCGATTCCGACAAGCAAACCACTCAACCTAAATCAGCACCTGGTGCTAATGTGCCTACCCAACGCGCTGCTTCACCGCGTGCCAGAGCGGCGCTGGCATCCGAGACAGCCAGGAATACCGATACAATGTTCCCACTGTCCGCGAGCATATCTGAACTAATTCCCAGGGCATCTTCAGAATCTCGAGGCAATTGGAGTTCGTCGAAGAGTGATTCCTCGAAAGCCGACAAAATGGTGGTGGATAACGACGCTAGTAATGCCACCGATGAATCATTGAGTCGGCCGCGTGCCCGTTCTATTACATCGGAGCCAGTTGGTCTGCTCATGGCACAGGATACGCGTGCCAAATCTCTTCATACTATACTCCTTCTGCGCGACCTCCTTGAATTCTTGCGCTCAAAAAACACTTCCCCGACGCTCGCGCAGGCATCTACCGAGGCGGACATATCTACTATCATTAACTCGCGAACAAGGCGGCAAATCCTGGACGAAGAAGAGAACCTTACAGTTGATCAGCGACTCGATGTTCTTGCACATGCATCGGTTGCGTTGGCTAAGGTCTTATACCCTTTCAGGGGCGGGGAACTGGAGAGGAGGATAGTGTCCCTCGATAAACGCCTTCAGCAACAATTTGATCTAGTCTGGAGCGAGGAAGAACAGCTCTCCGCTGCGCTGCAGCTGAAGGCTCGCCTTTCCCCAGACAAGGGAACTCAGACGGCAACACTATCTATTTCGCGAGGTGTTCAGGCGGATGAGGAACCTTATATCCCTTATGTTCCCCCGAAAATGATAAAGCCTGTCGTAGAGTCGGTTTCGCAGGGTGTTCAGGCTTGGGAGGAACCTGTCAGCAAAGAACTAAGCACCGCTGCGATTCAGACGGACGATGTCCTAGAACCTATCCCTCAGCCGGCTGAACGACGCTCTAGTCCATTAAGCTCCGACGCGACGATGATCGATATCGCGCTTCAGCAACCTATGGACTCCGGAACCTCCGAAGTTCCTAAGCCTTCCACGTCCGACATATCGTTTTCACCTGTCACGTTGTTATCTGACGTATCTAGGAGGAGCGAGCCTGTCGCGAAAATCATGATGGCTATCATGCGGAACATGGCGGATCTTCTCGAGTGCTCTACACAAAACGATGCATTCTCAAGGAGCGCAAAGGGCAAAGAACGGGAGGTCGAATCGGAAGAGTCACGGCTGGGACCTTCCGATGGATACACTGACTCTCCCATCGTGTCTACCATTATCAACGAATTCAGGAGCATGAAGGAGGAGCTGCGTCATACAGAGCAATGGAGCAGAGAGGAACTTCGGGCGATGAATCTACATCACCGCACAGAAGTGGAATCTTTGAAAAACGAGATTCAGAAGGGGAAAGACGAACTGGCGGCAATGAAGCAACGGCACAAGGCAGAAATTGACCGGCTTAAATCGTCAGTCTCATCAGAAACGAAGGGTAAACGGAAAGAGGAAAGCATGGACTACGACGCACGGACCTCAGCATTGGAATTCCAAGAGTTGCGGCGGCGAATATCCTCGCTTGAATCACGTAGCAGTCTTGTGTTAGATGCTACAGGTGCGGCCTCGCACGGCTCCCCAGTACCTGCAACCCCATCAGAACTTTCGTCTACTCGACCGGCCCCGTGGCAGTCCCACCCACTTGGCCATCTCATGGCTCAAGATTACCACGGCGCGCCTTCTCCATCCCCCCAACCTCACCCTTCGCGATCGTTTGTGAGAGAGACCTCTTCTAAACCTGGCACACCTCTGTCAGCAGATCGACCGCTGTTCTATGCAAGGTCGACGGATGGGATGGAAATAGAGGAGAACTTACCGGTTCCTGTCAAGTCGCAACGAAAGAGCTTTATGTTCCCCCGTCCACCCGTTGGTTAGTTCTGTATTACAATATTGTATCTATTCTTTTTTCTGCTTCTACTACGTACCCAGCTTCCGTAGTATAAATGTGAAGCACTTCGTAGTTGTTGATGATTGCTACTGTATGATTAATACCCTATTTTTATGCTGCGCTACTTTCTATGTCTGTTGTCGAGAATAGATTTGGATATGATCCCTTCACACCAGGAACGAGTCTGCTAGTACAGAGAAGGGCCGACAGTGATGAATATGGATTATTTCAACTGCCCGCAGGCCAAGATGTCCTGGCATCAAATCGGGTACGTCTGGCGCAGTCAATACTACCATTGAGTCGAGACTCGACACTTCGATCAGGATGATAAAAAAATGACAGCACCAAATAGTACCAAGTACTTTAGTATCCCATGAAATACGCCTACTACAATCTCCGACGGTCTGAATCGTGAGCCACCCGAGCGGACATGCGTAGAAGTCTCGATACCCAAGGGGCCACGGTGGATTCCCGTCCCCGCGTTTTTTATGGGCCCATTTACAGCGAATATCGTCCAAGATTCCAACTCATATCGTCATAAAAATTACAGAATAAATTTTCAGGAAATAAAGGAAACTAGCATTGATATTGCTCGAGCCTTGGGATTCTGGCTCTACTGACTGAATGATATTGACTCAAACTTCGAACATACTAATAGAAATATTGTTGGTGACCGGTGACCACTAAGTACTTACCTGCCAAGACCTTCCACTGTAAAAATACTCGAGTGACAGCCAAATGACAGCAGTGCAGCAATTATTCCGACGCACCATTCGGCTAGTTCCTGGCGGATCTTAAGAACTCAATTCACCGTTCTTCGTTCGCGTGGCATTGGTCTTTAATAGCTGAGGGTACCCCTTTGTTATTTATTTTTTGAGTGTCAGATGGTCTCTTTAACAGACTCTTCAGCCTCAAGCTAGAAGCGAATTTGAATGCAGAAGTCGGAGGGTATAAGAAGCTCTTGAATTTCAGTGACGGCGACGTCTCGGTCGCCTTACTAGCTCCATCATGTTTTGCCTGGGGTTTCGACATGGATAAATTCGCAGGGTAGTAATTTACAGATCACGCCAAAAACTCTGGATTGTATTTGCATTGACTGATGAGAGAATATTCATTACTTGATACTTGGAGGGCTTACGAACGAGAATCCCGAGAAACGATGCAAACTCTACTTGAACATAACCGAGCCTACGAGCTTTTAATTATTTGTCTAGATGACGAGAATCTCAAAATATCGGACTTGAGAATGCGCTCAGATGTCATGAGCCTAGCCACGTTCACAACACGTTGGCCGAGGATGAGATTAAGATGGGATTAGAGCAACGTCGAAGACTTGATCACGGTGCCGTGCGGCCCGTCATTAATATCGTCGTCGTCGTACTAGTTTTTCCGCTGGCCCTAACACTATTGTTAGACCCCAAAAACTTGGTGAAGTATATCTTGAACGGAGAATCTGGGTCCTCTCTGGCATGATGCCAAGCATTTTTCAATGCGATAGACACCGTGTTGTGCTCCTCAGCGGCCCGCCAATTTAAGCGCCCATTTCTCCGTCGACAGTATAAAACGACGCGAACGTAAACATGAGCTGTTCAGACCACATAGAGGGTACGATAAACATCTCCTCTTCGTTCTCTTAATACCGAACAATGGCTTGCAAATTCACCTTTCTGACGATAGCAATTTCCCTTGCTCTTCGCGTCAATGCCCAGCAGCCAGTATGGGCGCAATGTGAGTGAAGATTTAATTGCCGTCAAATTTTGAATTAATGTTTCTACTCAGGCGGTGGAATAGGATGGACGGGAGGGACAACCTGCGTTTCCGGGACGAGCTGTGTCGTATCAAACCCATATTATTCCCAATGTCTCCCTGGCGCTGCGACTACTGTTTCAACCACGACCCCAGTACCACCGACAACTGTCACACCCACTACGCCGCCTACCACTACTGTTGCTCCCACTACGACAGGCGGAACGACTGCGCCCACCTCTGCACCTAGTCCGGGAGTGTGCCCCACCCTTCCAGCCAACCTCAGCCTTGTGTCGAACGCCAAGCTGCCCAATCCATTCAAATTTGCGGCCGATGGGTCTGCTGTTACTACCAAAGATCAGTGGACCTGTCGTCAGGCGGAAATCAGCCAACTATTCCAACGCTACGAGCTTGGGACCCTTCCAGGCAAACCGGCCAGCGTCACTGGTTCCTATTCCGGAAATACACTGACCATAAACGTCTCTGACTCCGGAAAATCGATTTCGTTCACCGTGTCCGTTGCTTTGCCATCTACCGGTACGGCCCCATTCCCAGCCATCATTGCCATTGGTGGTATGAGTATCCCGACACCTGCAGGAGTGGCGGTGCTTACCTTCAACAACGACGATATGGCCGCTCAGACGGATACCACCAGCCGTGGGAAAGGCAAATTCTACACCATCTACGGCGCAAGCCACTCCGCTTCTGCCATGACCGCTTGGGCATGGGGCGTCAGCAGAATTATCGATGTCCTCGAGAATACGCCTACTTTGAAACTCGACCTCACCAAGCTCGCAGTGACTGGCTGCTCTCGCAATGGTAAAGGCGCCCTCGTTGTCGGAGCATTCGAACCCCGTATCGCTCTCACCATACCTCAGGAATCAGGTTCGGGTGGCGCAGGATGCTGGCGTGTCTCGGACGCAATGCTTGCCGCTGGAACGAGCACTCAGACTGCCTCTGAAATTGTCGGCGAGAACGTCTGGTTCTCCACCAACTTCGCTAACTACGTCAATGCGGTCCCTACCCTTCCATTCGACCACCATATGCTCGCTGCACTCGTTGCGCCCCGCGCTCTTCTGATCATCGACAACACGGGCATCGATTGGCTCGGCCCGGAGTCCGTCTTCGGGTGCATGAAGACCGCCAACAAGATTTGGCAGGCGCTCGGCATTCCCGACCATATGGGCGTCTCGCAAGTTGGCAACCATGCGCACTGTGCCTTCCCTTCGTCTGAGCAACCAGATCTGGACGCGTTCATCAACAAATTTTTGAAAGGTCAAAACACTAACACTTCTTTCGTCAAAACGGATGGCGCCAACCAACTCGGCTTCGTCGACGCCAACTGGATTGACTGGACCGTCCCCACGCTGACTTAGCGACATACCTGGAAAAAAATAAGCGCCCAGTACTTTACTCTTGAGTGTTTCGTGCGTTATAGCGTAAATCCAATTGAATGTCTATTTTTGATGACTGTGCAGCAACCATATTCCATAGCATCACCTAGAGTTTGTTCGAGAGAAAATCCAGTGTTTGCGCTTGGTTTGCGTCGCGGCAAATTGCCGATATTAGGCCGACAAGAGTTCAGGATGAACATGCAAAGGAGAGGACAGCAAACTCTAACTTTAGAGGGAACCAGAATACTGGGAAATGCCACGTCGCATTGCGGCACGAGCCTGAGGTCGCGTGGTGGCACTTCGACAAGCTTTGCCATGAACCGCAGCGCGGCAATAGTCCCGCAGCTGCATCAACATTTGTCGCATCGCGGAGGCAAACGTTATCGTCTCTCAGACTAATTCGCTGCGAAGAGTTGCGACGAGCAGCGGCGGTGGGCCTGTCTAGACTCCAAAAGTGCCTTCTACATTCCGCCGCCACTCACGCGCTGACACATTGCAGTAGGGTGGGACGCTAGAAGATGCTGGTATTCGTGGAAGCGGAGGACAGGCAGAGGCAATGAACAGGTGATATGGGAACTCCGAAGGTAAACAAGAACCTAAAACCCAAAAATCACTGACCACACACCTATTCCCAATATATGTCACAGACACCGCATCCCACGCCGTGTTTGTGTTCCTCATTGACCGTCGGCCGTCCAAGAAGCATCCCTGATATTGGAGTCTGAGTGAAGAAGATTCAAGACAGATTTTCGGGGCAGAGATATCCTTGGCTGTAAAAACCTCTTTGTGGTGCGAATCAAGTGGCAAACTTCGCGCACACCGAACTCGACAGCGAACTTGGCCAGCCGCCTTGTCAGACCGAAAAGAGACAAATAAATGCAAGCAAATTGTTCCCACGATCTAGCCACTGTACAAGAAAACCTTCGGAGCGCTGAACCCAACGGCGATCGAACGCTGAGCAGTGAGCGATCGACGACTAAGCATAAAGTTTTGTGTATTTCCATCGGGAAAGCAGCGATGTGAACAGATCCTGTGCGGCAGTACAGAGCATGCAGTGCTAACTTGAAGGCAAACAGGGACATCGATGATTGTGGCACCGTCACCCACCCGATATCATCCCAGCCTCGTGCAGGCTGGCGAGTAAGTACAGGTAAGTACTCGCTTTCGTCGGGACGCAATCCATATCAAAACAGTACCTGTATGTGGAAAATTGCCTTGAATTGCCAAATCTCTCTGTTTAATTCCGAGCACACCATTGCCAAGCTTGCGTAGAACGTCCACTACGGGGTCAAATGAGGTTAAATGAGCGCTTTTAAGTCAAGCCTCGAGGTGGTCCGGGTGGTCTCTCCGGATTCATACGACAGCAAAACCTTCTCATGCGGCGCCGTTCCGAGTCGGTAATTTGGTACTGCGCACATGCATCATGATGCATGGAAATAGGAACAGATAAGGCGCCAACGTCCAACGGTGGGTGGCGTCGGTGTGTGCTGCCTCCGTCCGCGTCAGACGATGACAATTCTACTAGAAGAGTATGGGCGTTAAAATTGGGCGTTAGATGGGCACTTACTTTGGACAATATCGAACCCCATGACTTGAACCATCACTCAAGTCTTCCAAGATATCTTTGGCCTTTGATGTCACTTACACGTACCTCCCAAGTACCTCCTAGAAATAGACTGCTGCGATAAAAAATCAGACACATCCAGACCTGACAATTTCCGCGCATTCCGTGGCGGCATCTTGGCGGCATCTAAGCCCGGTCAGATCCGTCGAATCCGGGGACCGACAATAGCGTTGCAGTAACGTCCAGAAATCCGGAAAGTGTATACTAGGAAAAGGGATCATAGGACTTCCCTAGTAGTCGCTGGCAGGAGAACTCAAGAAAGATTCCATTTGTCCATCAGTGAATTCTGCGCTATCGCCGCCATTAAAATCGCATCGTATAATTGGCCATGGATGATGCACTCCATAGGGACTCTGTGATGGCCTGAGCGCCTTCCATACCGGCACTCCTCAAAAAAGTTCTGCGGATACTACGGCCCACAGATTTGTGACAAACCCAATGGTTTCCCAAATCCTAGTTCTGCAAAGCACATATGCCTCGATGCTTCCGCGGATAAAATCTTCAAGTCTGGTCGCTAAAAAAAGCTTCTGAGGTGACCCTGATTGCCAACGCGGCCCGGTCCTTGCTCGATATGGCGGAAGCCAGGCACACATGAATTGACCAGGCAAAGTTCAGGTGTACATACAAAGGTTACTCCAATTTGACCGGAGAAGATTCGATCTTGTAATGGTGAGTACAGTCCTGCCAGTCTGGAGATCGTTGTCGCTGAGAACCGCTTCAAGAGAGACTTTACCATCGCAATAGATAACGCATGCAGTTTTTCGCATGATAGCAACATCAGTGCTGTCAGCACGCATGAATGTATATTTTCATGCTAAGAGCCTGCGTTCGAGTTAGCGAGTTCTTTTCGCATGGAGTGGCGGGCAACGTGGGATGCGATTTGCAGGAGTTTGAGGGGCGGGCCCGACGGATGCTTGGAGTTATGGATCGAAATAGCTGAAGCTGAGCATCGTAGAAATGGCATGAGCAAATCGATGATATGGCAGGGTCTATTCTTGGATCAGGCCCCAAAATATGATGGTAAGTTCGTCATCTTCGGTAGCTCGATCAACCGCTCCGGCGTTTATTGACGATACTACTTATAAGTTCATGACATGTAGTGTCTGTCATTCCCTCCCCTGCCCTGAGCAGACCGTCCTCCATGTCGCCATCGAGAGTAAAGGCGGTGTCCACTCTCAAGAAGTTTCTGAGGCATGGCACTAGCACACCACCGAAACCGCTACCACCTTTGCCAACGACCCCCTCCGCTCCTATCGAGTGTCTGCCAACACATATTATCCGGAGAATTGCTTGCCAACTAGATGCATTGGATACTCTTCACTGGGGACTATGCGTGAGTCCCCGTCATGCGATCGTGTTGCTTGGGCGTTGTTGGCCTATGCATGCGCAATCTGGGCTGACACCGCACACAGTCTCGAACACTCCGTACACTGCTCGCCCCGGTGCTGTACTTCAGGGTGGAGTTGAAGACAAATAAACAGTGCAAAACTGCTCTCATCACCTTATCCAAACATCCCGAAATCACCCAGCACATTCGGCAGCTTGTCGTTCGTGTGAATGCCGTGGAATGGACAGACCCGGACGAAGAGATAGATGAAGACCTCGTTGCCACTCTCATTTCGAAATTAGCTCTTCGGCTCGGTGGATTGGAGACCTTTCAATGGGACGGATTAGAAATGCCCCACGATCAATTGTGGTCGGCCCTCAGAATCAGGTGTGTCTATTGGCGTGAAGTAAACATCGGAGGAACTCACTTTTGCCTCGTTGCAGCTGCCCGCGCTTGAAACGGATAAGTACAACCATCGGAGAAGAACCCTTGAGTCTGTCAAGTCCGGTATGTAACCCGTCCCGTCATAAGCTTCCTTCGTTAATTATTTCCTAGCTTTGGGACTTCGATGATCTCAGAAAAATATCATTGACTGTGAAATGCCAATCGCTGGAGTGGTTATCTGGTATGTAATTCCTCTTGAAGGTATAATTCCAGGCTTGGGTATTCAATTATCTATGTCAGAGGGGCGACCGAAACCAGAGAAGCTTCCCCGAAAATTCTGGGCCATGCTTCTCGAGCGTTGTCCGCGGCTCGAGGACCTTGAGATCGGCGGTGCAGCTCCTTCGCCAAGAATATTCGATGTTCGGCATGTCATGAGCGGCCGATGGCCACGCCTCCGCCGAATTGTCCTTGGTGATACGGCCCTCATCGCTCCCGCCAAAGGCGAGGAACAAATCCAGAAGGATCACTCGGCGTTCATGTCATTTTTCGCCGCACACCCAACATTGCGGGGTGTTCATTTGCACCATGCGGCGTCCAGCATCACCTTTCCTGCCACATTTGTGCTGCCGTCAAACACGCTTCCCAATATCACGTCATTTAGCGGGCCGCTGCCCATGTTAAGGACCCTTCCCAACCTTCGCCAGCTACAGGACCTCACGCTGACAACGCTCCACCATTCCTCTTCATCTTTCCCTCCTACCTTGGCTGTACTTCGAGATCTCAAAAATCTTGCATCACTAAATATCTGGGTAGACCTTTCTTTTGGATCATTTGTATCTTCAGCACCTACCAGGACCAGTGGAGAAAGTTCACGGAAATCATCAACGACAGAGGAAATACAACTTCTACGCTCTCTGGTTATTTTGGTCCCAAATGTTAAGCACTTGGATATATCATGCTTCACACGTCCAACATTCTACATAGTAAGCATCAACTGACCTTCGTTCATCGTACATCTTACTGAATCCTCTTTTGCAGAGGGATTTTTCTCGTGTACTACAAGCTATACCAAATCTAGAGTCTTTCAGACTGACAAAAGTCTACAAATCGAACGAGGAGGACCTTTCAAAAACTTCTATGCGGATTGCTGCGGAGAACCCTCATTTAAAACACTTTACTATTCGGCTGACATGCGACTCGTGGTTCTCCTCCATGCGTGGCCGTGTCAAACATCAAGGGACCTACGAGATCACGCCGCCCAGTGCCTGCAGTTCTGCTGTCCGTACAGACTCCCGTACGCCGGACGAGGCCATCGATCCGATTGCAGTTGTCTTCGCCCATGAATGTGGCCAGAAGGCCATCACGGGGAAAGACTACTCCCGGCACTTCGCGCATCAAGTCTTCCCCAAGCCTAAAGAGACGCCGCCGTCCTCATTTGGGCGCCACCGCCACTCGCTGTCGCTGTCCCGGCTGCCCTCGCGCGTCCGGGCGTCGAGCGCGAGCTACGTCTCCGACACAGGACGTAGCGCAGGCACCCACTCGCGCTCGAATTCACTCTCGGGCTCTTTTTTCGCGCGTGTGCGGCGACGCTCGTCATCCCTGGCCAGCGGTGGGTCGATCGCTGGTGTGATGGCGGCGGGGGCGGGGGCGTCGCCGCGCTCGTCGATTTCGTCGGTGTCGCCGTCTGCGGCGTCGCACTGTTCCGTGGCATGGGCCGATCGCGATGTCAGCAGCCTCGGACGCAGCGGAAGCAGCAGCACGAATGGGACGAGCGTCAGCCGGAGTTCTCCGCGCGACATCTGTGTGACGACGGAGGACGATTACGTGCTTGTTTGAGCACGGTCTACCTGGGAGCGCTGGGCGCACTTTGAAAACTCACGCTTGGTAGTGAGAAGTCTGATTCCATTCAGCAGCCGATTAGCATCTATCTATCTATCTATCTCGTTTTTACCACTACCACTACCTTGTATTCAGGCTCATTATAGCATAGCTACCTTTTGTATCAATAGTATGTAGATTCCTCTTCTTTTCAATCGCTCCTGTTTGCTTCACGATTTGTTACCTATGATCTGCAATTAACATATACCCTGGTTGTTGTACAATCTGTCACCATCAGCCGCTCTAATGCATTTAATCATGATTCCTACATTGCCTAGACCATCATGATAATTGGGAAAGCCGGCTGATGAGACCACCATGGATATGTAAGGAATTCATTAGTGCTGTCAGTCGTATTAATGAAAGCGTGGGGGTCGATCATGTCCCAGAGGTAATTTCAGAAGTTGATAATTCTGAATCATTTTGGACTAGCGTTGCGACGAACATCATATTTTCAGCATACATGGCGTATTCGAGCTAAATTGACTATACTTTATGTCGGCAGGTTGATCGTACAGAGTGCCTGCTCTGCTCTCTATGGTGGAGTCTTCTCTCTCTCTCCCTCGCGGGCCCGGACTTGACCCAAGCCCACCCCATCCAAATTCGATCTGCATAGATTTCAACACATGGACATAATGTGGTTGAACACACCAATTGGCTTTGCTCCACGCTCTTTGGGACCCCGGTGCGCGTAGATTCCTCGCTCCGTCGATCAAGGAGGTGATAACTGATATAAAAAAACCTCAGGTCCGCTCGCCCGACGCCATAATGACTGAAGCGATGACGATCGCGAAATGGAAAATCCCCATCCGGAACACACTTTGACTTATCCCCAGTCCCGCCTGTTTAATAGTACATGGGCCGTGAGCGGCGCTTCACGTCGAGCGTGAGCCGCCCATCGGAGTCGAAGCGCGCATGTACAGCTGACATATCGATGTCATACGGTGGAAAGCTGATCTGCCACTCGTAATGACCTGCGCCACGAACATGGAGCGAGTGAGCATGGACATGGACAAATAACAGATTATATCAAATGGGCGCACATTCGTCTCCGCCAAAAGCGTCGGCGACTACGCGGATGCGGTCGCCCTTGTTCGCAGATATGGTGACCATTTCGGGCGTGATATTGCGCGGGAGCAGCACGCTGAGGGTGTGCCTCACCTCCGTCGACGACAACGCCATCTGCGGCGCGGCAGACGGTGGCGGTGCGCGCTGCGCTGGGGTGACTGTGCCAGAGGAGGGCGCGCTGTTTGGATTGCGGATGGACAGGGTGAGCGGGGGCGGGGCGGGGATTTGCAGGGCAAATTGCTGGAGCATTTCGGGTGGGCTTACGTGTGCGGGGTGGGGGCCGCGCATGCCGTAGCCACCAGTCGAAAGATATGAGCCACCTCCGTTCCCACGTGTTGATGCTATGGATGTGATGACTGAGCCGCCAGGCATCGTGGTGTGGGTAGTCTGGGTTTGCGGTGCTGCGTAGAGCGAGGAAGCAAGGGCAGTGTTGGTGCTGTAGGCATTGTAAGAGAGGTTGGGAGCACTGCTCGGGCTGGTAAGCGGGGCATGAGGAGAGAAGTAGGAATAGTCAGCTGAGGTATATTGCGCTGAGCCAGAGGACGCAGATGAGTAAGGTTTGCTAGATGATCCGTCTTTTGGTTTAGAATGGCCAGCTGGATTCATGATGTTTTTACACGACGGACGGCCAATTCAAAGCCTGGATATTAAAGAAAGAAGTGCCACTGATTGCAGATATGGGGAATCAAGGAAATCCTGGTAGAGCGTAATGTGAGTTTGGCGGGTGCGTTGGCGGACAAGAGATGTGTTAACGAGAGGTCCTGTGCACTATCTGTATTTCCGAGTTGCTCTCCAGGCATGAATAAATTTGCGAATATGTTCCAATCGAAGAGATTGATTAAAACCGATCGCCTTCAGTATCGTTGCAAAAGTGGAAGGGTGTGGGCCCTATTAGACAGAGAAGACCTTGGTGATATGTACAAGCGGCAGCCAGCCAGGATATTGGGAGGCGCCGCGATGGGAGTGAGAGATTGAGAGAGTTTACGAGTCGTGAGTACGGATCACTCCAGGTGGAGCTGTTGAGTCAGTTGACGTAGATAGCGTGCCTCGTGGGTTTCCTCACAACTTGGATGACCACATAGCCAGAGAGTGAGCAGGCAGAGCCTATGTGTTCTCTTACCTCAGTTGGCCGATAGTCCAACCAACATTCTCCCATCCTTCTCGGAGTTAGCCGTATCCCACGCTACAAGTACTTGGAATTGATCACCCTCTTGCTCCAGTCCTTGACGCTATCCTCAGGGAAATTCTCGAACAGAATTAACCCACAATTGCTCGACAATTTATTACGCAAAGTGCTGGACGCGGCATGCCCGAGTGGCGGATGGAATCTCCAAGATCAATAACCTAGACGACTTACAGTCCTCATGGGAAAAATAATGCCTCAAAGGAGGTCAACCTCGTCATATCATACAGGCTTTCGGATTCGCAGCAGTGAAACAGATCTAGAGACCCGCTCCAGGTAGCGAACTCGTTCTTTGTGACAGTCAAACTACAAACCATGATGTTCAGCACTTAAATAATGCCCAGGAGGGGGCCACACCTCGACTCTGAATCTGACTCTGCGACGACAAAGGAAGCTGCGTACTCGGCGTCATAATTTGATCATGAAGCCAGCTTCAGATTATCAGAAGGTTCGTGATGCACTCTAGAAAACGCATACCATGACACTGCCAGTTTATATATAAATGCGCGCCAAGCAGCGGGAAATTAGAGTTCGGAATATCATAAAGAGAACGAAGGAAATATTGCCATATTTCAAAGCCCCAAAGGAGGAATAATTTATACGTTGCGCGCCTTTTTATGATTTAATAGACGTCCCTGAGCTATGTTGCCAGCGTTTATGTAACATCTCCCCATGATGTGTGCAGCGTACATAGAAATGTGGAAACATCGGACAAGATCTGTTAAAAATGTATCTGTGCTGGAAGATATTGAAAGGCTGCCGGGTACGGCAGCCTCACTGAGGTGGGAACGATATAGCTGCCGTACACGATGCATCCTGGATTCATAGTCCGTATATATACTAGGCGCGCGGCACATCGAAGATGCGCCGGCGTATCGAAACAGCGGTGCGGTATAAGTCATACGCGCGTTTGGAGAAGGCGGCGTATCGTGGAGGCGCGTCGTGCGCGATGGGACGCGAAACGAGCGTTCAGAGAGCGTGTGTAGTAAGCTGGCGTCGACTAGGCTTATAGATATCTACTTGATACAGGGTTTCGATCTCGCGCGGAGTGTGCATACAATCCGGCATCTCTCTATTAACAAGCCACTGATTTGGGCATCCGATTTCCGTGTCGCTCTGGCAGAAGCCCCGTGAAGAGTTAGACTATCAAAGCCGAGCTGAGGCCGTGCACCAATACCTAACAATGGCCATCACAACTCTACATAACCTCGTCTCATGACCACGTAAGAACGCATTTCGATTTGGACTTGGTCACACCCGGACTCGAGAGAATATATATACCCTGATTCCCATGTCTCGTCTACCGGTCCTACACTTTGAATTCATCACAGACGTTGATTGTACACCCACTATGCCCGCACTCACATTCCCAGCGTTTCCAGAGGATATACCGACCCACCCATTGTTGGTCATTGACTATTCACTTATCGTCAGCAGGGACCCGCAGGAGATAGACCGATTGTGGGAAGCGGCTACAAAGTTGGGGTTCTGGTAGTAAGTCCGGTCAAATGTGCTCGCAGTCGGAGCATGCTTTGATCAAACGTCCAGCTTAAAGAACCACGGCGCCGATGAAGCGGTTAACAATATGTTCGCTCTCGGCGAAGAGACTATGGCACTTCCTTTGGAAGAAAGAATGAAGTTTGAACAGGGCGACGACGGGATCTCCTTCGGGTACATTTCCGAATCCATCTAGAGCGGTATGTCAGTTTTCTGAAATGCACACAGATACAAAGCAGCGGGCGCCAATGCCGTCAACGCCTCGGGGGAGCCAGATACAACCGATTTTCTGAACGTCGCAAAGGACGATGCTCTTGCGTGGCCGAAGATAGCCAGACGAAGCTACCCATCGACTGCCAACGCAAGGATGGAATCTACAATTCGCCCTTTCGTGCGCAAGTCGTTGGAGATCAACGACCTTTTCTTAGAGGTATTCAACGACAAACTCGGCCTTCCTGCCGGCACTCTGCTCGAAAAGCACAAGACGGAAGAGTTCAGCGGAAGCGAAGCGAGAATTATCCGGAACAAGCCCACTTCTAGCACGACAAAGCAAGCGATTGGGAGCCACACCGATTTCGGGTCATTGGTAAGTTTGACCCTGGGGAGCTGCGAGCAGTCTGTTTATAATTATCGCCTTATCAGTCATTCCTCCACAACCGGCTGGGAGGACTACAAGTACTCGTCCCAGGTGCCGAAACATGGCAATATGTCAAGGTATACCTACGTCGCTATTTCAAGCAACTGTGCAAGTTCTCATTAACAAGTTTAGCCCATCCCCGGGCACGCAATTTGCAATGTTGGAGATGCTCTCCATATCTTCAGCGGGGGGATCCTGCGCTCCAACCTCCACAGAGTGATGTACGTAGTACATTTGTTCATTGCTTTCCTGCTCTGAGGATAGTCCAGTCCCCCACCAGGCTCACAGGCTGGTTTGGAACGCTGGTCCCTAGTTTACTTCACGAGGCCGGGAAACTCGATTGTCCTGCATGCACTTGTTGACCAGAGCCCTATCATCGCTGAAGCAGTGAAACGCACGCCAGAAAAGAATTTCGACACCGGAGCAACCGCGCTAGATTGGTTCACCAGACGAATCAAGAACCAGAGGCTGAAGAATCGTCAGGTAAGCCGCGCACACCTAGACCCAGACAGCTAACATCACTGAGAACACATTAGGGCCCCGAAACTTGGATGGCCAGCAGAGGGACCGAAATTGTACAGGAAAATTAGAACAGCAACAAGCCTGGACGAGCGCCAAGTGTCAGATCCCTTTATGGTTGAGTGCAACATTTGCCGTTGTGCACGTCGATTTGTGTCGGATTCGATTCTTTTTTAAGTAGTGTCAATTGTGGCTGTACGTAAACCACGAAATGCCTTGTAATTTTACAACTGCTGTGAAATACAGAGAATTACGCTGACCTTGAGAGTATCTAATCAGCGTCTTGGAAATCACCTTCGTCCATGTCATGAGGCTAAAAAGGTAATTTAATCGGGCTTTTGAATACTATATAGGAAATGAATCGCACTTCTTTTGGTTCCTCATCTTCCCCATACTGCATAGTGTAATCGATATGGCTCACTACTGTCTCCAGTGAGTCTGGCTTTGTTAGATCAAGAGGAAGAAACGAGACAAGGGGGTGATCTTCGATCTATCCAATGCAAATACGCTGAGATGTGATTTTGATGCTAGATGTGCTTGCACGTACGAGATGAACTATGGCTTGATTAAGTGCATGGAAGCGAGGGTTCTCTATATCTCCCTCATAGCCTCTCCGAGTTGCAAGAAGTAAAGGATCAGGGTCCAGGTAGCTGTATGTAAACATGTGAATAATATATTATGATTACTAGAAGCTTCTTACCGTGCGACGTCCTTGCGCTGTCGAATTCCATTTCTTGCACCGCCGTCAGATTCATTGTCCGTATTGGCAGTCACCAGATCCATTTTTGACATGACGTTGATCCAAGGTATTTCAAGGTTGACCATGGCGGACATTGCTGACAGTACCCCACTAAAGCAAGTGAGATGAGCTGACTAGCAGGCCTGAATTCTAGCAATACAAACCTGAAGAATTTGTACCGATCCTCCATGAACTGAGACTCTATTAGATATGCAGCACAGACGCGGATATTCAGTCTCGTAAGGTGTTGCACGAGGGTCGGCAGGAAAGGATGGTGGGTGTAGAGTTCAATTTGCCCTTCGAAGGATGCCATGGGTTTGTTGCCTTGACGGCGACAGACAACGTGCTCACCTGGACAGTCAAACACGAGATAATCATCGTCATATCCACCAAGTTCCTCTTCTAGCCAATCCATGTTCTGAAGGAGGTATCTATCCTTGCCTTTGTGAGCGCCAAAACTCACAACAACGAAAAAAGACGTTGTGCCGCACTCACTCACTCAAAGCAGTACACTAGACCTCCGTTGGGTCCATACTCAAGCTCACTCATCACATCCTCGAGACTGATAAGATCTTTGATGTCAATGACGGGTTGGACCTCAAAACTGGTCGGCGACGCGGCAGGATCGAGGTTGACGAGGTGAGCCGTCCTTTTCGCGATTCGAAGGTGGTTGAGGAAGGCACCTGTAAATGTTGACTTTCCGGCACCAGCAGGGCCAGTGACGAGAACCGCGTAACGCATGATCGCGGTGAAAGAGAAAGGTGCGCGGACGCTTGATTGTCTGAGCCAAGAACTTGGAAGCCTGGTCAATTCAAAGTCCGCCTTAGATTGCCACTCATCCACTCCATTGAAGCTCGATCATAACCATCGATATCATGTCGCGCCCACCTATAAACCCAGAGAAGAGCGTCGCCGGGATCGCCCTCGACCCACAGACGCTTGAGCGTGTCATCCCAGAGTCCCGGCGCCCAGACGGAACGTAGGTGTACTCCTTCCTCGTTGCAGCCCCTCCGCGCGCGTTTCCTTTCTCTCACCACTCGCGTGCCATCCCCATTCCAGCGTACGCAAGCAGATAAAGATTAGGCCGGGTTTCACCCCGCAAGAAGATGTGCGTCGCTTCAGAGGGACGAAGCAAGCTCAGATGGACTTGAACGCTCTGCCCAAGGGGCACATAATTGGGTGGGCTCCTCCCCCGAAGAGTACGGCGGCATCAACTGCAGAAGGAAAACCGCTTTCGAAGAGTGCAAAGAAGAACGCTAAGCGGAAGGAAAAACGAGAGAAGGAGAAGACAGATCAAGATAATGTGCCAGATAACTGGGATGATGATGACGATGAAGCTAAACCTGCTACGCCTACTCCTTCGGCTACACAACCAAGCGTTTCCACCCCTCCAACTTCGAACGCTACCGCACGCGCTGACAGTGTAGAAGGAAAATCAAAGGATGCCAAGGGGACAGACAGTATAGACGAGGTACTGGCCAAGAAATTGGACAACTTAGAGGTCAAGTAGCTCGTCTTCGGTCCTCTGAATCGCCAGAGGCCTAATAATTATCAGAGATGTACTTCCACGGGGTGATATACAGTTGTAATACAGATGTAATATATGAGAGGGGTCAATACCTGTTGTCTATGATGCTGCGAGCTTCGAGTTGATGGCAATCTACGTGACCCATTGTGTCCTTTCCATTCCCTCAGTGGGTATAGTTATTTCTGGTGGTGGTGGATGTCGTTGTTCAGGTTTCTTACTTGGCTGGATCTCCATCATGAAAATGATGACCACAACGAAGGACGAAAGAGTCACTGCGAAACACTGTCAGGAAAGAGGGATGGCACGGGGAGGACTACGTACCAACGGCTTTTCGCATATTATTCCATTTGATTTCCTCCACATCTGTCCTCAGATCGCTGACACTTACAATAACTTTATTAAGAATCTCCTACAATACCGGGCATCAATGAAATCAAGCGACAAAATCGTATGCATAAAACAGACCTCAATGCTGATATCTTGCTGCTTCAGGTCCGCTTTAGCTTCATTCTTCCTGCTATCGAGTTCCATTTGGATCCTACGCATTGGTAAGAACGGATATGAGAAATGCATGAATCAAATACGCACTCGTGCTTCAGATTGCCAATATCTTCTTTCATTTTGACGTCGAGGCGGTCAACTTCTCTCCGAAGTGCAGCCGTCGCAGCGCGAATCGATGCGGAATCATTCTTGGTCGCCATCGTCATTTCTGCGCGCAGCTCAGAGAGTGCCGCCCGAAACAAGTATGCTTGCTAAGAAGCGTGAGCAATCTCTGTCATACTCTTCCATGTGTAGGAAAAGATGGCTAACATTATCAAGATCTTTCACTGTCAGACCTTCTCGCCGTACCCGTCCTATACGATCAACGAGTAATGCTCGTGTTGCACGCATTAAGCTTCGTGCTGTTACTTCGGGAAATGTCTTCTCTAGTGCCTTGAAGAAGGTGTGGGTGTGGAAGGGAGGACTAGTGTACATAGGTGTGCTATATGACGCGTTGGGCGTGTAACTCGTCGGCAGACCAGACATTTCTGCTGACGTGTTGATCGCATCGGACGAAGTAGAGACATGAGACGTCGAGCTTTCCGATGGTGGGGTTGAATGAATGGAGGAATTGTAAGGTGGATTGTCCCGGGGGTGCGTCATGGATGCAGAATTTGGCTGGGGGCTGTCAGTCGCGTTGTGTGAAGTGGGTGGGTCTGATATTGGTGGTGCATTATGGATACCCCGGAATGTAGTGGTATGAGAGCAGATGTAATGTCGCGGATCTGCGCGACAGAAACGTGGAAATGAGCGAGAGAGCATTCGTGGTCTGGACTGTAAACGCCCGGCGGTCACGGTGGGGTGGCGGCACACGGATGCGGATGTTTGTTTCTATTGTGTACATCCGCATGACTCAGCAGGCAAGAACCGTTTTTCGCTTTGCTTTCTTTCCTCCGTCCCTCAACCATCTCTCTGCGATTCCTCGCCCTCGTCAACCTTGAACAGAGTTCAATCTCAGCTCAAATTCTGGACACATATTCCTTCAGCCGCTGTCCTCTGAAGTCGGAGGCAACGTGGAGCTTGCAAGTTCAATCGCGATTCAAACGTCCACACTTCCAAGTTGATTCACACTTGTCACTGAATTGACTCGCAATTGGCACAAGACTTGAACTAGGCTTGCTACTACGGAAGGTTAGAGACTGCAACTTGCGGCGTGTTGCTGTATGATTCGACGTTTCATACACCTGTATGCTGGTTAAAACGTTTTCCATCAACACACGCTGCACTGCACGTTGACAACCTTCTCTCGCGGTCTATATATGCTGCCAGTTCTGCCTACAATCTCTGAGACTACCTGATATGAGCGATCTCTATCTGACGAACCATGATTGAGCTTGATGTCAGAAGTCTTGTCACGCTGTGTGATGTCTGCCAGTCTATCCAGCTGGTGCCCCCGGCCCCGGGCTATCTAGGCTGCCAAGATGCAACTCGTATTTGCTACTGATTCTGGTGTTCTCACTGCCCTATGAAGCGAATTTTTCATCCTCGTTGTGTCTGGACAGACACCTCTCGGTCCCCTTGCAGTATTAATTCTTGCACCACACATGTTGTACGCCTCAAGATGCAAGTCTTACCAGCGTCACTTAACCCCTATCAACAGCTTCTCAATACAGGAAAGTCTAGAACGGACAATCTGGATTATGGTAATGATTTTCTCCAAAGCGAAACAAATTTTCGTTACTCCGTTTGTGCACGCCATTGAAACTGACTAGATAAGCGTGGTCTGATCTAGACAACCCTGCCCAAAGCTGGGCCAGGTCCGGGATTCAACCGTGAGGTTAAATAAAAGGTATTCAAATTTTATCGATACGATAATTATATATTCGGCTGCACGTTAACAGTGGCTATTAAATTAAATATTTATCGACCTGTATAGTGGATTTCCAACCATCTTAGTGGTGGGTATGTTACAGCAGCAAATCCTGCAGCAAGCTAATCGGACAGATGAGTATTCATCATCACTTGCAGATAAGAGGGGTGCACACCTCAAAGCCCAAATCAGTGCCGAACAATCCTCCTGCCTTCTTACCAAGTGGTCCCGTGAACCATACTTCAGACATACCCACGACGGCGCCCGCTACACCGAAACCAACTGCCAAAAGGCTTGCTATGCCAATAGGCAATCTTTGAAATTTCTATCAGGACAAGCTTTGAAAGCCAACTGAGCTATCGACTTACTTGGTGGGGGAATCCCAGTCTGCAAGGTTATAACCTCCCAAGCGGCCGTTCTTCCTGCGGAAGATGATGTGTTCCTCAGCAACGATCACGACAAACCAGGCAGTCCAGTAGCCGAGAATCGACAGGAAATTTGTCAGAATCTCAGAGAAGTGCGCACGACCAACGACACCGGCGATGGTGTATGCTGCGAAGCACACCAAGGTCCAGAAGAAACGCGGGACCTTGGCGAAAGGCCGGCCTAGGGCTTGGATAGAAAGACCGGCAGAATATGTATTAACCACGTTATTCAGCCTGATTATCATAATGTCAGCAACGATTATCAATGAAGGGTAATTATACTTACAGATTCGATAGGGCAAGAATAACGAGCAGGAATTTTCCTCCTCCTTTCCAGGGTGACAAGACTTGAGCAACGAGGCCTCCTGTTCCACCATCTGCATATGCATTGACGTACGCGGCGTCGGTGATGGACGTCAATGCCGCCCCTAAAATTTCGACCATGCATATGGGTACGTATAGGCCGACGAAGGTCATCGCAAAAATCTTCCACGCAGATACATTTACCGGCATGCGACAATTATAGTCTGCGGCAACAACGGCCCACTGGAAGCGGCCGACATTAGCTAGGGCATACGCGCCTCACGGATGAGTACGTACCCCATTAAATGAACCAAAAACGATTCCTCCGAAGCTCAGAACGTCGGCAGAAAGGTCCCTTCCCGTAGCCTGGAGCTGGCGTTCCGCAGACACGTTGAATCCAGCTTTAGCGCCGAGCCCCCATAGACATAGCATCACAATGGTCACTGGGATCCATGCATATCGCTCCGACCTGTGGATCATGTCGTATCCTATGAAGCATGGGATCAAGCTGAGGACTCCGATAATTACGACACCTGCTTCCAACGGCAGGGTACCAGGGTTGACAGCAGCTAGTGCTTGACCGCCGAGGACAACACTGAGGACAGAAAATCCTAGTCTAAATTAATTAACAGCGGTGATTAGATGACGTTGCTGCTCATGGTAGGAAGACCGCTTACTCGGTAATAATGTTGAGAATAGAGTAGATAATGCAGCCAATGTACCCTGAACTAAATCGCGATATTATCATGGTTCGCAGGCCTGTCTGTGGGCCCAAGATTGAAATGAAAGCGACAAAAGTCGTCGCGAGCGCGCCAAAGCATAGGATAGTTGCGGCAGCGACTCTATCATCGAATACCGTTGACGTTTAAATGGGATTAAATGAAACGATGAGAACTTACGGGAGCGGCAAACCAAACACGGGCTCGGCGATTACTCCGATAGAGATAGTCGTAAGAACTGTGTTCACAGACCTTATAATTCATTCAATGCAACGATAGCGGTAATGAGCTGCTTGTATAGCTTACCACCACATGAAGATGCTGTAGGTAAAATTTTGAAGCGTTAGTCAACACAATGGATGCAACGCTAGAAAACAAAGCAGAACGCACTTGTTCCAAAAGTAGGTCGAGTCCCTCTGGTTTTCGGGCACCCTCTCCACGCCGCGAGCTTCTACACCAAGTTCGAAGAGTTTCGCAAGAAACGGGCCCAGGGGACCAAACCGAGAGACTAGGGCGCGACTAGGTTCTGCATCGGTTTGAGAGACCTTATCGTCAATGATCAAGCTCCCTTTCGTTGAGGATTCAACGGACAGCTGCTTCTCCTTCTCCGTATGAGTGTACTCAGAAGGGGGTTGAGCGTCCATGACGGGTGGACGCTATGAACGGTAGATGGGGGTCCGGGAGAAGAGCTCGCATTCATTGAGGCCAGACGGACCCTTTTGAGGTTGGTGCTTCTTACCCACAACCACATATGGCACTCTTTACGCAAGCTCCCAGGAACTGTACCTCGCAAAATATATCAGAAGACCGAGATTGCGCATTGAATGTGACAATGAATCTTTTCAGGCAGACATCTATAAATAGAACCACCCCGTACACTTCCACACACATGAAAAATGAGCAGATGTCACTGTAGCTTTCTCTCTGTGGTATCGTACCCCCTTCTCATCCTATAAAAAATGGCAGTCCACAAATTTTAGGATTGCTCTATTCAACGAGCTCGACGATCGTATCAAGTCAAAATTCGACCTTTTTCTGCTGAAACTGTAATGTCGACGCGAGATAGGGATGCGACAGTGTTGAGCGGAAACCCCCTTTGAAGCGACCGGAAGAAAGATTACAGCGTGGGTATTCACGGAGTTAAGTACATATATATGCTTCTGTGGACCACGCCGCGGCCCCACAGGGCTCCATCCAAAAAATACGCGAACTCGGACTGCTTCGCAGTACATGTGGGCCGCCCAAATATATGTACATCCATTTGATTCTATTTGATTGCGCAGATATGCTTACATATGATTCTCGTGTACAACCTGATAAAGACTGATTAAATAACATACATATGGAAGTAACTATACGTTTCCCTGGGCCATAAGTGACATACATTATTCATCGCTATCTTCTGTCCTGATCTTATTACCGTCACCAACGCCGAAGTGAGACACGGTCGGTTGGTTCAACAGCTCCAACTTCATTGCTGGAGTATTTTCTGGTATCACTGATCCTGTGGTCACAGTTGGACCATGGATGCTGTATTCTCCAGCGCTTGAATCTCGGGGCTGTTTGAACTGTAGTGCCTGCGACTGGATGCCTTCCTGCCTGGCAAATGTCCGGCGGCTCCACGCGGAGCCTCGCGCTACTCTAAAAATAATCAGATAGCTCGCAATTTGCTATCAGGTAGATGGGTATCAGATGGAGCTATGACTGACAATGCGATCACATACCTGGGATGAGTTGGCGACAAAGAGAAATATCTGATTTAATGGGTTGTTAAGCGCATAGGTGACGATGAAGATGATGCCGAAGGCGGAATAGAGGGCGGCGGACTCTACTATTATAGTTAACAGAGAGAAGTAATCTCTCCCGTGTTCGGCGGACTGATGCTTCATGATACGACGTCGGAAGACGAGTAGCTGCACTGAGATTAGGATGGTGAGGATGACGTTGGCGCTGACAGAGAGAACATAGTAGGAAGTTCCCAGTTTTAGTGGAAGGGTGTTATACAATGAAAGTCCGGGTTTCGTGGATTCGACAGCCCAAATGATCCCTAGGACTGCGCATTGTGGAGATTCAATAAAATACATCATACGAAGCTAAACAACGTACTGACCGAATGATGCCAGGATCATCAACGCCGGGAAGACAACGACGGTATGGGCCCAGAGAATACCGGACGCGCTGAGAATAACCCAGCACCGCCAAAGCTAAGATTGTCAATCACCTCAACATGTTGGAAAGCTTAAAGGATATCATTACCCACCATGAGCAAGTCCGCAAGAAATGTTCCCGCAATAAAGGTCGCATAGAACATCACGTTGATAGGGAGATATTCTGTCGACAAGAAATATTGCCAAGGACCTCCAGGAAAATTCCTGTTGTCGACATAGGTCTCTTCTGTGGTCCTGGCTTGCACAGCGGCAAAGATGGTGGCGATGACGATGAGAACCGTAATATAGACTAGGAGAAATATGAATCGGCCACTCCGAGCGCGGCGGTCGTTCCACAGAAACATGGCACACGACAGGTATAGGGTAAACTGGATTCCTAGTAATGTCTTCAGCCACTGATTTCTCGATTGCATCATATAGCTTACCATAGCCTACCCCACCCAAGAAACCTCCGGCAATAAATCCTCTCTCTAAGAAGATGTCCGTGGCGGATTCGTCGGGGCCATAATACACCCCTTTGAGTGGGGCACTAACGCTCATGGCGTCCAACTGGCTTGAGAGCGCAGCAAAGACGCAGTTGTAACGGCGGCGAAGAAGGAGCAAGTTACGGAAGAGAGAATCCGTCCTGAGGCATCTAGCTTATATTATGTTGTCTGATGTCGTAAGGCGTGGAACATGTCGCCAAGTCAAGCCCTTATATCAGAAAAACTTCTCATCACTTCTCATCAGCACTGTTAGCCGCGCATAGCCGTCAACCCAATAATAGAACACTGGAGCCTCGCCAGCGACCAGCGCTGCGATAGGAATTTATTTATAAGTCTTATCAATTCACTGCAGTCCCTATGTAATCAGTATGCTCTGCTTTCCAGTTATACAGTGGGGCCCAGCCCGTTTACCTTCAGAGCGTGCTACATAGCCTGAGCTGAGGAAGATAAAATAGAAATGATAATTTTCATCGTTCGCGATGCTCGAATTATGCTCTGAAGGTGAGGAAAGAACTCGATCAATGGTCTTGCTTTGACTATATAAAGTTATTTTAGGTGGAGGCGTTGTTGCAAAGCGAAGAGAGGCTCACTTCACATTTGTTACACATTGACTCACCAGGTGAGTCTTTTCAATCTGATTTATATATCCATAATATAAAAATGAGTACAACATCCCTTACAATTGAGGATTCGCTCTGATCGTCGGACTGCAACTAGGCCGCAGCCGCACTGAGGCTCTTCGCAGCCCTTGATTAATAGCACCGTTGTTGATCTATAGGCTTACTACAGTATCGAAGCTGATACTCCATCACCTTCGTCTTCGAAAAGGGTATCACTTCCTGTGATCTTTACACCATTATCTGATGTACTTCACGAGGCTAGGTAAGAGCTCTATATAAATGTATTAGAACGGCTTATGTAGAAGACGGTGATTTACATGCTCCTGTTTCTGTGAATAAAGCACAGCAACGCATTTATTCGGCTAATGTAGTCGAGAGTAGCGAATCCCTTTACGGTATTTTGACACTGGCAAACTGCACACATTGCCAAATAGCTAGATAAGTACGACCAGCAGGGCGCAACTGATAGAGAAATGGCAGAAGACTAATCATTATATTTTTTTCGCTCCTACTTAGCCCTTATTTTTCGTTGTCCGATTCTCTCAGCTTCTGGATAAGAGTTTGAAGCTTAAATTTGATGTACAAGGGGTGTACTTCTCGGTTTCGCGCTGTCTATCGCAGTCGAGATTACGCTAGATTACGCTTCAAAGAAGGAGTAACGCTTTGTATCTACCTTGGACTTTGATGCAAATTTATTAAAAACACAAGTCAGCTCTAATTTTATCTCGCTGGTAAGTATTCCTGGTATATGAAGCCGCAAGCATAATATGCTTCCGTCTCTTCATCGGCGATCGCGTGTCCACGGCGAGCGCGTCAGTTTCCCTGAATAGTTTAACGAGTCGAAGTCCGAGGTCGAATTTTAATTTTCTTTCACCTTTTCCAAGATGCCGAATATTCTCGAATCGGTATTGCCTCATCATTGCGATATGTAATTCTTGATAAGTAGCTTACAGATGAATAGAGAGAACTTCACTGAGCTTCCATGTCGTAAAAATTCACTGCGTACTGACCGGCACCCGCGGCCATATGTTTATCCAGTCGGGCCTCGCATGGCCTCGCTAGGGCTTGCTGAGGCCGCCGATGTCGAGAATTTGGTATCGCCGAATCGACAACTTTGCAATCCTTGCAACCTAGTCGGACCGAGTACCGCAAGGACCGACAGCCGCGACACAGCCCAAAACCCGTTGCGCGAACCTAGGGGCGGCGACGCTCTCAATGAAGAGTAGCATGGCACCCCTAGACAAACTACAGATTGCCATCATTTAAAAAATTAAATGAGGATACGCCACGGCATGCATGCATGTGCGGATTGCGCGCTGCAGGGTTTGAAACGGGCGTGCTAAGCGATGAGCACACAAAACTGAGCACGCCTCACAAAAAGTAATGCCCACTGACTGGATTGAACAATCGACCTCACCATTACGAGTGGCGCGCTCTACTACTGAGCTAAGCGGGCTATAATTAGCTCACGGCACAGCCATTGATTCTTTTTGTAGATAACATTGAGCAGGGTAGCAAAAACGTTGTGGACAGGGAAAATTCCGAATAATGGCGTCGTTGCACGCGTCCTTGTTAAGCGAGAAAAAAAAAGAGGGTGCGAAGGAGATGCCGAATGACATCGGAGGTATCAGATGAATTCCTAGTAAGCTGTAGATATGCACGGGTGTGCCCAGGTGTGCCCGCAGTCGCCGCTATCTTTCCTTTTTCATCGGTGGATCTGAAAAGGTAGATCGAGCGGGCGCCTAAAGTTGGTATATTGCTAGTATGCTTTATGCCGGGATCAAGTCGTGGTTCGTCCTGAGCATATACCTGACGCAAAAAAATCATTGACAACCACCCATTATAATATGACGATCCAAATAAAAATCCCATGCTTTTTAATGTATTATAATACGAGCTGGGTCGTCTAGCGGCCAGCTTGAAGGGATCCAAACAAATCGCCTACAGTGTCCCTTATCTTGGCATGTAATGATACTTACCAATTGTTCAGTTACCTACCGTTCACCGACGGGCTTTCCATGAGCATTGCCGATATCTCTGCCAAATCCACGCGTTGGGGCCGCTGTCCAGGCCATTCGATGAGCGGCGCGGTCAAGGCATGGTGAAGCCCTTCTAAGAGATTTCTGAAGGCGTTCCGCAATCATTAATAAATGACTGGCCGGGAATGGTTGAGTCAGTAACCGAATTTTTGGATCTCAGGGTTCAAACGTTCGAGCTGTGTGATTGTTAACACCATTAGAAGTGCGTACGTATACCTTTACCCAAGGAGTACGTATTGCTGGAAACATGCCCATGCCAGGCGCACGATATGAAATGCCGAGCGATAAGATGAACACGTGTTATCTAATCACAGCAGGTTCGAACTCGCGTTTCAGCCACAATTGAACCAGAACCATCACAGCCCAGTCCTTCTCACCTTATAAAACCGTCACTCACCTCCCTCCTCCTCAACAAGCCTCACAATGACCGCGTACTACCCCTCTCAAGGCTACGCACACTCACAACCCGTCGTCTACGCCCCGAGCCAAGGCTATGCACAACCAGCCTACGCCGGCTACGCCCCATCGGGCGGCGTCGTGTACGTGTCCTGCTCACTCTCTCCCAGACATCGTACTCACCGATGTTAATTAATACAGGCTTTCGCAAGGCGCGCCTATGGTAAGTGCTGTCCCTGTCTACTTTGAACGCTTCCTGAACTTGGGTTTACAGCACTCAGGCTACAATGGGTACCAGCACCCGCATCATTATTACTCCTTCGGTGCCCGCGTTCGACGCTTCTTTGGCCTTGCACCCACGCATGGCATTCGCTACAAGTCTGATAGGTCCTCGTGGGGGTTCATGGGATACTCACGCCGCCCTCGCTACGTTGATCCCCGAACAGGCGGAGAGGTCGACCGCGACGGTCGCCCAGTATACCGAGTATGAAGGGCATGTCACCAGCACGTCATGCGATTCCCGACGCCCAAAATTTTATCGACACGTTTAACGATCACGATCACCTCCAACAATACACCCCGCGCTGACTGGATCACGACCGCCATATCCCCACTGTCCCCACCACATTCAATCGACTCTCTTGCATTTAGACGATCCCCACGATCTCTCATGATATTCTTAGCTGTCCGGCACCGATCACTGTATTTCCAGACTAGACCAGCTCCTCGCAGCACTGCTTCTCCAAGTACTTATATCCTACCTATGTCGATAGATTTAGATACCCTACGTTTCGACCTATGCCCCGAAACCATTCATTTTCGGATATGTAGTATGCTGATGTATATGCCAAACAACTATGCCACTTGTTGTGATTAATATAGATGAGGGAATATCATTATGCTTGCGTTCTACTCTACATTTGGAAATTTATAGGACAGGGTGTAAGCTAGGACAAGCAAATCTAGCAGTGTACGAGATACGAGATAGTAGGAGAATGACGAGTACATCAAGACGCATGTACAGGGTATATTTAGCAATCACGTAGGTGTGCTGCGAACATTAGTCTTCATCCATAGCTTCTAAGCTTTCTTTATCCTTATCCGCTTGAGTTTGCTTCGCTCTATCGGCATCCGACCACATTTTTATCTGCTGCTGGATGGTCTTCACGACATCAACAACGCCATCGCGAATCCTCTGCTGCGCCGGGCTGTCGCGAGGACCCTCCCACAGGACAGCGAGGCTGACTTCGATCTAGAACCAAATTTAAGTGGGGAAAACGCCACATAACGGGATGAACAACAGACCTTCTGCGCGAGGTTTCCCATGGCCGCATCTAGCGTTTCTCCAATCGCGGCTGCTACTGCGGTCAATTTATCCAGCACGACAGCCGCGCCATCGTCGAAGATATCGTCCTTGCACCCGGTAAGATATGTCCGGAATAAGGCCTGTACGGAAGAATGAGTTTCGCAAGCGCACGAGATGTGCAATCTGATTGATAATACCTTCTGACGGGCAACGCTACCTGTGCCACGTTCCAGTAAAGCCTCATCATATCCTTCCACAAGCTGATTCTGGATATGAGGGGCCATGCAGCGCGAGATTTCCTTTTGCTCGCGATTCATCGTCTCTTTAACAAGATCTATTGCAGTAGTTAATGCAACGCAAGCCTCTTCCACGCACACGTCCCCTTGCATCTTCGTTCGCTCCTTGAGGCCTGGCGCAGCAGAGTCTTCCACCTCTGTGAGTAAAGCTTTGATGCCCGTAAGAGTAGCGGCTTGCAGAGGCGCGAACAAGTCAGACTCGAAAACCTTGCTCCATGAATGGGCAATGCTTCTCGTAAAGGGATTCGTTAGTTCCACGTTGAGATCACGGCGCCACGAACCATGACGGCGAAGAGCTACGCGATGTGTGTGAAAACATAACAGGGGATAGATAAACAAAGCTACTGACTCGCGCGGTATGTGCTCCAGTGCATTGAGCTTGTAAATTCGTCCAGAGTCGCCAGTGCAGCTTCAGCGGCCTAAATTTAGACGGTATCAACACTATCGCTGTGGGAAACTTTACAACACGATTCTTACGTTAACAGCTCCGGCTGTGCATTTGGCTTCCAGGCCGTCTTTGAAGTGTTGTTTTAGGTCATTGACACAGTTATCAACTATTTCGGCAAAAAGCTGACGAGGGGGATGAGCAAATTTACACGATAAGGACGTGCCAAAAAACCCACTTTACAAAGCTTTGGTGTGATTCCCGTGGGTACGCCATAAGGATCCACCTTTTGGTTAATGGAATAAAGATCGACACCAAAGTCATGGCCTAACTGGCCCATGATACCAAGCGCGTCTCCTCCACCGAGGAAATCTCGAGATTCCCATTTCTCCCGTAAGTTTTCCCGGTCGCTGGCGGTGACTTCCCCATTACCCTCCACGTACGATTGAATGGATTGGGCGAATGCTTTAACGTGTGTCAGGAAAGCCCTCGCGGCGCGTTCGCGAGACGCGATTGTCAACTGATGGCACCATTGCTGCAGTGCGGGGATGCCTGTGTGCTCCACATTGGAGAAGCAAGAGGACCCCCCGTCACCTTTCACTTGACCTGCAAACGGTTTTTCATTCACTTAAAGAGTTGAATGAAAAGAACGTCTCATACCTGTCAATCTCACATAATCTCGACTCGAACAAGTGAAGACGGGGAGGTCGATGGCGTCATAATCTATTCGATTCCACCAATTAGACCTTTAGTATCAGCATGAAACGTCAAAGAACCGACCACGAATGTTGTGGTTTGGATTGAAGTTTTCAGGGTCCCGTTCTTCTGCAGCAGCATCTGGGAGACGCTTGAATTAAGGCGGTTCCGACATAAGATGAAATGAATACACCCACCATCTAAATCTTTGAGACCGGCACGGAAGTCCTCTTTCAGGATTCCGCGGGAATACTGAAACTTCGTTTAGACTGTAAGCGCAATAGATCTCGATGCAGCCTCACCTCGGAGCGTTTTAACGAACAATATGCATTCTTTTCCTTCTGGACTTTAGCCGCACTTTTTTCCGACGTCGACAAGTAGTCGGTATACTCCTTTTTGTGCAGACGCGCTTCCTTGCGCTTCTCACGAATTTCTGCTATTCTTTGTTTCCCTTCTTTGATTTTTTCTTTCAGCCTCTCCGACGTTACATCGTCCATGTCATCGTCAGAATCAATGTCATCATCGTCACTTGGTGTGTCAACGTCGGAATCTTCCTCATCGGTAGAACCTGCTTTCGACTCTTCACCGTCGCTACTGTCCGTTGAACCAAGGTCTTCTGAATCAGAGGAATGGGAGTCGTCCGAATCATCCAAAAAATCATCGTCGCTATCAGCCATGCTTTTACGCCTGCGTTTTGGCGAACTTCTCTTTCCACGAGATTTGCTCTTTCGTTTCTTCTTGTTGTTGACAGGTTTCTTCTTCGTCAACTTCGAAACAAAAGGTTGACCATTTTCGAGTGCTTTAAGGTGATCCTGGTTATCCATTAATTGTTCTCGTGAAACTTTCAATTCTCCTTCGAGGTCTATAAAATGCTATGAGTACCAAAATGTAGCAGCCGGTATTTTGTAGCTCTCGCCTTTAATTAACTTGTCAGCAGCAATTTTCTGCTTTTTGTATTTCGACACGTTGGCTCGAAAATTACTGAGACGATCTTCGATGTCCTCAAGCGCGGGATCATCCTCCAACTTGAGCGCGCGGATGACTTCGGAACATGATATGTCATCACATTTGCTGGCTATATTCAGACGTAAGACATAAGTGTTTATTAACGGAGAAAAACAATGAGATGGCTCTACCTATAAAGGTGATGGCATGGGCGTCATAGCTGCAGGAAGAGATATAAGAACAAAACACGCAGAAAGGACTAACAAGTACTCACTTTCCATCTGGTAAATGTACATGTATGAAGAATTAGGATTTAAAGAAATACAGTACGGGCTTACCCACTACAGGCTCTTGTCAACGCAGTAGATATGTATATATAAGGGAACACTTACTGAGAAGCTGGACTTTGAAAGCATCCCCAAGTAAATCTAGTTTATTATAGTCCAGCTCAGTAATCAAGTAATTAAATCCGAATATATGCATACCTCTAGCTGTCTTATCGTCAACAGCTCTGGTGATAGGAGCCAGAATCCAGATACAGTTACACTTCTTCATGTAGTCTTTCGCAATACTGTTCCTAGCCGCATTGGCATCAGCGACACCTAATCAAATTATTAAGGTCACACTGCAATGTTGAGTCCGTAGTAGAAAAATTCTCACCGGGAAGGTCGACTAACACGGCTCCAGTTGACAGCGCTTTCGCTCGGCATCGTACATTGACTTGGCGGATGAGAGGCCATAGAGCAGCCGAGCTTTCCTTCACTTTGTCGCTGGAAGACCTACCGCTCGCGTACATTCCAGCAAGCTGGCGAACTTTATCCATGGGACTGATATCTTTGCTTTTGTCCTTTTTCTTGTCCTTTTTATCCTTTTTTGCATCTTTAGAGTCGATGTAAATGCCTATTTCTTTTGCGAAAGCCTTTGAGTCTTTGGCACTGATTTTCTTGGTAGTCCCCAAGGTATTTCGAATGGCTGACATGAAGAGTCAACTAAAATTGCGACAAGCATTGAACGCGCCTATTACTAACCTGCGTCAAGGTTCACAATCTCGTCAACTTGCATCTTGACCAGAGACTCTGGAGTCAGCTCTGGATACACAGCATGCACCTAGGAAAATCAGTGGACTATCGGTGATAACAGAACTAAAGCTAGTCACTTTCTGCCAGGCTACTCCAGCATCGCTCTTAAGATCGGTTAAGCGCCTTAGATTACCATCTTCATCGGCTATATCATGCAGGAGCACCGCTAATTCTGCTTTCCATTCGTCCGCTGACAGAAAGGATATATCTGCCTCGATCGTTGATTTGTTGTGATATGCCAATTCTGTGACGACAGCAGTACACGCTGGAAGTTGATGGTTATTCGACTAGCTCCGTATAATTTGCATCTGCAGCAATCATACCTCGCATACCGCTGGTGGGAACAATATTATCTTTACGAGAGATAAATTTTACAAAAATGCGAAAAATCAAACAGGACACATACCGTCTAAAATCGCGTTCAAGATTGATGATTTTCCCGCTCCAGTGGCTAAGGGTGGGTTAAAGTGGCATATAATGTATGGTAATCCACATGTTCTTACCGCCACACACGGCAATCAGTGTTCGAGGTGATCCTTGTCCTTGAAGACTGGAAAGAATAGGAAAAGGTATAATTCGTAAAGCTTTTTCTTGGCTGGAAACGTCCAGAAATTTACACACTTCTGCACTTCGCGGTCCCAGACTTCTTGTCTGAGCTTGCTTCCTAGTTCCAACCGTTGCAACCCTTCCTTAATAGTGTTCACCATCAAAATTCCCTCTTTCAGAGCTGTTTCCGGTGCATAGGTTATATCAGAAACCGAAGCGTACACTTTAAATTTGGGTAAAATGGGTTCCACAACCACCAGGGCCTCAATCTCTTCTCGCTTCGTCGCATCACGATATGGTCCAGAGCTCGAAGGGCCTTGATAGTTAGAAGAAGAGGCTTCATTTTGGCTGGCATAAAATGGGGCTTGTAAACTGCTGTTCTGAAGCTGATGCAACCATGCCATGAGCGCGTGCGCCTTCTGATCAAAATTGGCATGATAGACTTACGGCGCGCATCGCCGTGTCTGCACCTTCCATTTTGACATCTGAGGTGCCGAAGGTCGTATTAGGTTGATGGAACAAAGGTATATCAGCCTCGCGTGGCTCAGACTTCACGGAATGCGACTGAATGCGAAAGCTCGAGTTGAGTCAGGAAAAGAGTCAGTGAGAGGAAGAAGTACCGTGTAATTGAACATGTCAACGGACTATTTGGCCCCAGAAGAGCCTGAGAAGAATATCGATCCGCGTGTAACGATGCGTAAAGTAAAGATGGAGAGTGGCGCCCGTGAATGGGTGGAAAAAATGACAACGGAATATTATTGCACTTGCCCTCAAACCCATTAGAGTAATGACACTTGGCAAATAACACCAAGCAACGCGCCACTTAACTTTAAGCACACGTGCATGTGACTTATTGTGACCTTGCGCGACGGCGCGTACGCCGTAGAGTCTAGACTGTTACACTGTAGTGGAATCCTCATTCTGCAGTGACTCGCTTTGCATCAACTTTGCATTGATATTAGCAAGATATTAGCCAATTTAATTTGGTCTGAGCTTCGTTTCTAATTGCTTAATGATACCTTTAATTTCTAAAATTATTGCATTTTACCAGAGCTTGACCAGAGCGAACTCGAATACTACGAACCTCGAAAGCAACTCGTTACTCGAGAGATTACATATTTCAAAACCATGATAATATGCCCTAAGTTTGCAACTGCGGCCGCTGGGCAGACTCCTTGTGCAAAGAAACTCTAAGTCCAAGATACAAGAGCAAAACCAAATCAGAACCAATCAGAGTTTTTGTGGCAACCAGTGATTGCTCTTCAGATGTGCTGCTACCTCCGCTTCGACAGCCGAAAGTGGATTGATACCAGGCGACGCACGACTTATAAGTGTGCTCAATCCATGTAGAAGAAATCTGCCCTGATAAAAATTGTCGGCTTCCGGTATACTTTCACCCTGGTCCGTCTGGACGCATGAAATATCACCGCCAGAAACTTCAGAAAGAGCGGGATCAGAATTATTGTAGGCCATTTGTGGATCCTCCTCTTCGTTATTGATGGGAATCCCTCCGGGCAAGAAAAAATATGGTTGAAATGGGTTTTCAGGGGGCTCTAGAAGGTCCGCGAAAGTCTCAAGAACGACAGGATCTTCCAATTCGCGAGGGAGATAAGTGATCTCTGGATACTGGTGCTCGTCACAGTGCATGTAGTCTTCCTCATAGAATAATTCTGGGCCTCTTTCGCAAGCAGGTGAAGTTTCGGGTGAAAGTATATCCTCAATCTCGAAGCCGACGTGGCTACTGAGCCCAGTTGGAAAGCCGTTGTACTCAAAAAACTCGTCGGCGCGCCCTGTCTCGAGTTCACCCCAGGAAATTTCGGACCAGTACGAACTTACATGTTTAGGCTGACGAGATTCATCAAAGCCAGAGAGACAAGCTTTAGGATCTGTCGAAAGAAGACCAAGAAGACCATCATGGTCTTCGTCAAATAGAACAGATTCCATAGCTGTAGACCCTTTTGGAGCACTGTGGGCAGTGTCCTCGACTGTATGCAAGCCCATCGGGTCAACAGACTCCATTACTATTTCCTTGACGATGTGCGCCGGAGGAACAGAAAGAACAGATTTTCTTGCGTCTGGTGGTTTGTGCGCAGAGCTGAAATAGCCAGAAATCTCATTTGAGCAAGGAGCTGCTTTCGCGACTTGAGAAGCAGATTGAGAGGGTCCTATTGAGACAGTGGAACCTAGCTGACCCGGTGTATCTGGGCCGACAATTGCTTGCAAAGGTTCGGCAGACGAGCTATAGCTTTCCGTCAAACGCTCCGCGAGAACGTTACTTTCCAGCTTCTCATGAACTTTGATAGATTGCGGGAAAGTGGCGATGACGGTGCCTTGTCCGCGGTTAGAAGAGTTTCGAGGCAGAGAGAGTGAGGTATCTTTTTCGATATCCCAGATCACTGAATCCTCTGGATTATATTTAGGGCGCACTTTGTCTGCTCGGGGAGAGGGTTCGGCAGGTCCGCTTTCTGGCGATGCCTTGTGTTTCTTTTTGGGACGATTATTGGAAATTTCCTGTTCTTCCTCCTCTGAAGACGACTGAGAAGTGCTAGAGAAGGAAGACGGAGTAGGGGAGCTGCTTTGACTTGAAGTGGGTTTTTTGTTGCGTTTCGCATTGAGAAAAGTAGACTCCACAAAGTGTTCTCGCCGACTCGGATGAGCTTGCTAGAAGTCAGACATACCCATTTGTGCATGAACTCAGAGTACTAACTCGTTTTTTTCGTGGAAGATTTGTTAATTTTCGTTGCGTCTGAAGCCTTTCCTTTCATAAAAACGCCACTATTTATGTTCGCAGCTAGACAGTCCAGCTATAAATAAAAACAGTCAGCTCCATCCTTGGAATCTATGATATTCTAGCAGCGCATACAGTGAGCCTGTTCTTCCCGACATTTGTTGCAGAAAACCCATGCATTAAAGCGAATCCTGCGTGTGCCTTTGACTCAATTTTCTTCTTGGGTCCTCTTTCGTGCGTCTTGTCGTTGCCATGTTTGACTTGGGGTTTCATGATTGATTTTTTGGCTTTCTTACGTTGGCGGCGTTCTGCCAGTCCTATATATATTAATAAGATATCAGGAAAAAATGAATGGCCAGCGATAACGATAGAGCTGACGATTTTCTTGTTCATCATCGTCGCTGTTTTTTTCATGAATAAGACGCTTTGCCTGGTGCACCGTTTTAGACGCTTTAGATTTAGAATTACACTTGGATTCCTTGGTTGTTTTGTCACAGTGCAAGGAATGGTCAGAGACTGTGTTTAGTGATCCGGAAGCGGCGTTGCGTGAGCGAACAATCTTCTGTCCCCCAGACAGCTTTGTTCGATGATCATCGCTATGAGAACTCCGCCTTTCAGGGAATGTGTTTTCTGCGTTCTCTTTCCCTTTCACGGTCCTTGCGTGAAGAACCGGAGTGTCGAACACAAAATCGTTCGTTTTGTTACCTTGCGAAAATGAGAGAGAGTCGGATTGCGCAGTTTCCCCTTTGGGTGCATCCCATGTGTTTCTTTCGGTCTGCCCGGCTGCAGTATATAATTGACGATATTGGCGTTGTTCGTGGATATATTCCGTTATGAATTGGTCTCTGTTGCGGCTGCGAATCGTGGAAAGCTGTTCCATGGCGGTATAACTTGAGGAAGCAGATTGAGAAAGAGGAAGAAAAGGCGTATGAAAGAAGCTCCCAACGGCTGTATGTATCTCTATCGAAAATGACGGGAAATGTGAAACGGATGGTGAGTAGATCAATCATCAAGTTCTTTTTGGAATACAGCTTTCAAACCAGGTCACAGCGTTGCACGGTCGTGACTATGATGTCCCCCCGAGGAGTTGTGCCTGATCTCCCCAAACTGCATAGCCACTGATGGGACCTACAAGTTCGTATGAAGCGTGGACAAGCGCGAGCGAACTTGGAGCGAACACCGAATTATGTAGCACATCGTGGCCAATGGCCATATGGACAGTCTTTGTCTGGCCGTTTATGTAAAAAAAACATTTGATTTAGCGCCTATATAAAGCATATTCAAAAGCAGTTCCGTGTAGACTCGGACGGAAATCGGCCGCCACAATGAGTACTTTATGACGTATAAACAAAGTAAATATTTCTGTTGGCAAACGCTCTCCGTCAGTTCCACGAAATAAAGGGATGTATATCAAAAAAAGCCTCACTCTTTGTCTGTAAGATCCGCGAATGCATGTCGCTCTCTTTCTCTCTGGATATCCGCGTCCGTCCATCCCCGTTGGGCCTTGATCTCTGCAATTTTCTCCCGTTTCTTGATGTTCAAACGAATGTTGATAAAGCGAAGCAAGTATGAGACCCCAAGCTGGACGGTCAAAAGGACCATGATGGCTATTTTTCCAGGGATATATTGGGGAGCGTCTTTGGGTTGGAATATCTCAGTCCCTATGATATTTCCGATGCTGAATGAAACTAGCGTCATGGCGTTGATAGTGCTCTTCTTCGTGTGACCACTAGTGTTGCTGGCATTGTAGGCATACACTGATGAAAGCGCGCTTCCGAAAGTTCCGATCAGATACACGGCTGCAAAAAATACTGGTTCATTATCGCTAACAATATAACCCAGAATATCCACTCTTACCAAATAGAAGGGCACCTTTCTGGCCCGAATTGTTCAACCCAATAAGCATGGCTTCCAATTTATTCGAGTCAGTCTGTATCCATTTGGAGAGAATATAGTACCTACCTGACCCAACAATGGTTGGAATTATGGCGAATATGATAGGAAGCATTCGCTCTCCCTGAAAACGACGTAAGTAATTGCTTCTCATTGAAGTGTTCATGTAGCTGCACATACCTTTTTGTCGGAGTAGTAACCACACAGTAGAGTGGTAATTGCGGCGACAGCACCTCCAGGCGTTGAGAGAATGAGCGTCTGCTTTGACCTAAAAATTGTCAAAAAAAATCCGAAACAAACAGAATCGGACTGCTTTACGTGTATCCGAAGTTTTTGATGATCAAATTACTGACTGTGCGTCCGTGTTAGAACAATGGAAACGATATATGCATATCTTTACGCACAGTTACTAAGACCGCCATTGGGAATACTCGCTGTGCAGAACTCACGGTTAGTAAAATGACGCCGCGTACTAACTGTTCCACTCACTGAGCATGGTCGTCAAAACGATCAACCACGTCCTGATGTCACTGACAGCCTCAATGACTTGGTATTTCTTGAGGTGTTTATTTTCTGTTCCCCCAGAATCGTCTCGAACCCGTTCTAGAGCCGCGATCCTCTCCTCCTTGGTCAAGAATTTGGCATGAACCGGAGAATCCGGAAGCCATATCAAAACACATATTCCCACCAGCATTGCAAGACCTCCAAGAAGAATGTAAATGATTTTGTAGGGAGCCAATGGCCTTCCATCATCGAAGGAGATCCCCTACTGCATGTCAGCATCGTTTCCAGTAGTGATTTTTTAAAACTACTCTTACATAGGCAACAAATCCACCAAATATTTGTGTTATCCCATTCTGCGAAACAAGGTGTGCAAAGGAAATGACGCAGAAAATTGTGGAAAACATACCATCACGTAAAACCACGCAATGCGTTGCGCTTGCTCGTCTTTCTTATAGAACATCGAGATGATTAGAATCAAACTGGGAGCTACACAGCTCTCACACATCCCTACGTGTCTCGATGAGTCCTCACAAGGCAATAGATTATAGACATTCCCATACCTAACAGGAAGCGGAGAGCAAAGAACGCGCCGAATGATGTGCCGACGGAATGCAGCATTAAAATAATACCCCAGAGGACAATGTTAGCACCTATGCATAAATATAAGTCGTTGGAGTGTTACGAAGGACTCCGCGGCCCACCAAGGTATTTAGCAACGCGCGTCTTCTGGGAGATAAACACCGTCGGGAATTCCCAAACGAGGAAACCTTGGACCCAGTTCAAGTTAGAGAGCGCTCATACAGCCCGATTGGGCATAAACGAGATGAATTACCGAGGTAAAAAGAAAGCGACACCAAGTTATAGCGCTATCGTTGCATTGACAGTGAGAAAGTCTTGGAGGTATATTGTGGGATCGGCATACCTGGCCGGTTATAGGAAGCCCCATGATGCTGGAGAAAGCGAGCATGTATTAATACCAGGCTGATAAGAAATCATTCCAATTGGGAGCTCTACCTGGCATAATTGAGAGAGGTCTTATCTCTGATAAATATGCGTCAATTGCAGAGGCATATGTTACCAAAATTATTAGGCAGCGTACAAGAACTGAGTGAAGTAGACGGCGGCGCAAAGAGGAGGGATCAGCCAGTCCTATTGCTATGAAGTTAGCAATCAACTCAAATATCCACCAAATCGGTGAAAGAAGTACCAGCTTCCTTCGCAACTTTGCGTTGTATTCCTCTGAGAATTGGGTGGTTCGTTCCGTTCCAATGAGGCGCAGAGCCTCGTCCCCGTCGTTCAAGTCCAAAGACAATTTCTCATCGAAACTGCCTTCCCCTGATAACTCACGCTTCTCGTCAATCTTCTGTTCTTCGATATTAGTGATCATGGTTATGGGACAGAAAAGGAAGAGAGGGCCTCAATCATTGGAGCTTGCCTCTCAGCCCATTATAACTGTGCCTCCAATATCATATTGTACTCACGGACATCTCTCACATATCGACATGTCATTAGATAGGACACTAAAGATAGGTGAAAATGCGGATCTGAGGGCAATGTATAAGTTCACATTTGCATAGTGGTGTCGAATGCAGACATACTATGAGAAAAAATGATAGAATGGGCAAAGAGCACACACTCAAGAAGCCCCATCGCGATCTTTATAGCACTCGCCTTCACACGTTTATCCTGCCGCAGTATTCTCCCGCTTGATTGTGGTAATACAGTATTTTTGATTCGATTCGAACTAAAGAAATATCTAGAGATGGTATGCAAGGGTATCTAGGATTATAGTTTTTGCAATACAAGTGCTGATGCAGCGCCTCCCTATCGATCGCGGAGTACGGTGAGTTCGATGCCAGACGAAAATAAGATTTGTTGCTCACTCCATTGCAGATACCCGCGGCTCCGTATTCTCCGGATTTCAGCGAGTGCACAAGAGAAACAATAATGCGCGATCCGGAATTACCGATAGCGTGGCCGAGAGCAACGGCACCACTAGTCGGGTAGTTGTTAAAGGACGATTATTTGTGGCACTAAAGATAACTTACCCGTTAACGTTGATCTTGGAAGGGTCGATGCTGCAGACTTTCTCGGCGATGCGTACGACGACGGAAAACGCTTCGTTAAGCTCGAATTGGGCGATGTCGTTCACAGTGAGGTTGGCTTTCTTGAGAGCAAGGGGCACAGCCTTGGTAGGTGCCTCAGGGAAGTCAATGGGGTCGACACCGGCGTCAGCCCAAGCTACGAAGTCCGGTGAGTAAAAATGAAAGCCTGGTAGGTTGGAACTTACACAAGATTTTAGCCAGAGGCTTCAGGCCGAGTTCTTCAGCTTTGGCAGCGGACATAAGAATCAGAGCAGATGCCCCGTCGCTCAAAGGCGACGAGTTTGCAGCGGTAATTATACCGCCCTGCTTGAATGCCGATCGGAGGGATGGCACCTTTTCGGGGAGGACTTTCTTGTATTCCTCATCCTCGCGCACAACAATATCTCCTTTCTTTCCCTTGATCGTGATGGGGACGATTTCGGCATCGAAGGCGCCTTCTTTCCATGCGCGAGCCGCGCGGGCATACGATTCAAGGGCGTGCGCGTCGACCGATTCCCGGCTGATGTCGTGCTTCTCGGCGGCTCTCTCTCCGCAGTTGCCCATGGCAAAGTTGTTGTACACATCCCAGAGACCATCGTTTTCAAGAGAGTCCTTGGTTGTGAATTTTCCGAAAGCTGGATTCTGACGGGGAAGAAGGAAACTAGCAGGATGAATGAGAAAACAAGAGGCCGGCGAGATAGGTGATTAACTTACGGGGCATTGCTCATACTCTCCATTCCTCCAGCGGCAACAACGGAGCGGTCACCAAGTTTAATACTCTGGGCTGCAAGTATGATAGATTTCAAGCCACTAGCGCAGACCTTATTGATGGTGGTGGCATCGGAGCTAGTGGGAAGACCGGCAGCAAGGCCAACCTGACGCGCTGGGGATTGACCAACGCCCGCTTGGACGACATTTCCGAAGTAAACCTCCTCAACAAGTGCGGGATCGACTTTTCCGGCCTCGAGAGCATGCTTAAGTGCGAATGTGCCGAGCTGAGGGGCGGTGAAGGACTTGAGGGCGCCGTTGAGGGAGCCAACAGGGGTGCGGGACGCGGAAACGATGACGACTTCGTTGGACTTGACGAACGGTTAGCTGCTGGACGATGGACGACGAGAAGAAGACTGACCATTGCGCGTGCAAGAGATGGAGTAGCGATGCGGGAGGAAGAGGATGCAAATCTGGATAGGAGCATGATGTGTTTTTATATGACCCTTCAGATAATCGATTTGATATGATACGACACAAATTATTACGTTCAGTCCACTTTGTACGGCCGCAAATCGAACCACTGCAGAGGGAGTTATTGTAAGCAGACAGTCGCAACACTCCCAGCCTCATTTATATCCATATGATCCGGCCAACCACTTTCATATGTTTCTCCCTTCGGGCCCGCCGCCTGCCGCCCCCGCATTTTGCTCAGACATTGAGCACACTCCCGACGATCATCAACCACAGCTCTATCCAACGGACAAGTCGCATTTCTTCGCTCCAATTGGCCTCCGCAACTTCCACCAGAAACTCGTCAACGGCCGCAGCCGTCTCGCATGGGTGAAAATACCAACAAGACACTCCGATCCCCGGGGGTTCGCCCTGTGACAGCAAGGGGAATGGCACGGAGGGAAAGGTGAGGGCGTAGTCGGTGGCTTCCGACCCATCCGGTGGCTTCACTTTGAAGAAGGCGCTGGCCAGCAGCTCCGCTAGGGAGCACGGAGCCCCGTCTGCGATAGATAAGTGCGTCATTGAGAAATCTGGGGACTACAACACACTTGCAGTATGAGCAGTAAAATAAAAGGCAGGCACATTGAACGAAGCAGAGTAAACAACATATTCCTGCACCGTTAGAGTCGTAGAAATCTCCGTGCTTGCTGTTGCGCTATCTTTTGCCTCGATGTCGTCAATCTCAGAGAGGGACTCATCATCGAAAAGGAATTTTGAACCGTCACAACGGTGCGACGTCGTGCGTGTTAAGTAACCGTACCCGGGATGATGGCCTTCGACATACCGCCATTCCTGATGACGGCGAGCAAACGCGCGCGAAGCCGCTTGGAACTGTGAACGAGAGAGCATTGTGTGACTGTGACATCCTGGGAAACTGTTATACAGTTGGAGAAATAAGGTTTCAAGCCACGTCCACAATAGAGCCAAACAAAGACTTGGGGCTGCTACCGTTCGTCGCAAGGGCTCGGTATACCTCAAGCATGGCTGTCGGAAAGGTTCGTTATCGTCGTCCGTCCTATCGTCAAGCCAGAATATTGACAATATGTGTAGAACAAGCGCCTATCGAAGGGCAAGAAAGGTATCAAGAAAAAGGTCGTCGACCCTTTCTCCCGCAAGGGTATGTCGTATAATGAACAGTTATAATTTATCGTGCTCATACTGTTGAAAAGACTGGTACGACATCAAGGCCCCATCCATCTTCGAGGTGAGAAATGTTGGAAAGACTTTGGCCAACAGGTCGCAGGGCTTGAGTGCGTACAATTGTTAGTTTCCGTGGAACAAATAACTGAGAATTAAACAGAGAATGCCAATGACTCCCTAAAGGGTCGTATCATTGAGCTCTCCCTCGCTGATCTTAACAAGGATGAGGAGCAGTCCTTCCGCAAGATCAAGCTGCGCATTGATGAGATCCAGGGCAAGAACTGCCTGACCAACTTCCACGGAATGGATTTCACGTCAGACAAGCTTCGTTCGCTCGTCCGCAAATGGCAGTCCCTCATCGAAGCCCACGTCGACGTCAAGACCACCGACGGCTATCTCCTCCGTCTTTTCGCTATTGGCTTCACTAAGCGCCGCCCGTCACAAGTCCGCAAGACCACTTACGCCCAGACCAGCCAAATCCGTGAGATCAGGAAAAAGATGTTCGAGATCATGACCCGCGAGGCTACAACATGCGATCTCAAGGAGCTTGTTCAGAAGTTTGTGCCTGAAGCTATCGGACGCGAGATCGAGAAGGCCTCGCGCAGCATCTACCCCCTCCAAAACGTCTATGTTCGCAAGGCCAAGATTCTCAAGGCTCCCAAGTTCGATGTTTCAAAACTTCTCGAGCTCCACGGCGAGTCAACAGATGTAAGTGTGCCTACTTAATCGTGCTTCATACTTTCTCATTTTTTCCCGTCATTCTAGGAGACTGGTACACGGGTGGCTAAAGAGTTCAAGGAGCCTGAGATCCTCGAATCCGTTTAGGTGTCGCATAGTTCTTTTCTTATCTGTACTGCTCGGTTGTCATGCACCACATCAATTATGCAACAAGCTTTATGGGCTCTCTAAAATATTATAAGCCTAAAAACATCATATACTGTTTGAGCGTATTGAGTGAAGTGTGGCACTATGAGTACGAAAGAGAAGATCGATCACTAGCTACCAAAAAAAATTGCCCGGTTGATTTCCGGTATCGTGACCCGGAGTACACGAGTTGGCTCTTTCCTTCAGCGCTTAACACTTGTTTTTAAACATGTCCGACATCGAACTAATCAAGAGCCACTTGACCGCTCATCCTGATTTTCCCAAGAAGGTTTGCCTGTGTCAAATTTTTGATTCACGTTCTGATGATATGACACTAGGGCATCGTCTTCCTCGACATCTTCCCTATACTGAGGAATCCTCTTGTATTCGAGACTCTGATCACCCATTTGGTGCACCATATCACCTCGCACACGCTGAAAAACTCGGCAAACAAGAAGATTGATGTGGTCGTTGGCCTCGATGCTCGAGGATTTTTGTTCGGCCCGATCATTGCACTGAGGCTCGGAGCGGCATTCGTTCCTGTTAGGAAGGCGGGCAAACTTCCCGGACAAACGATCACCGCCAGTTATGAGAAGGAATACGGTACGGTGAGCAGCACCTTCTCCTCTGACGCGAGAAAAACGCGTCCGACTGACGAATGCAACCTACAGGACTCTTTTGAGATGCAGGCCGATGCGATCAAGCCCGGCCAAACCGTGATAGTCGTCGACGACCTAATTGCTACTGGTAAGCCCCCATTCGCATTGCATGCTACAACTGTTTTCACCAATATCACACAGGCGGCTCCGCAAAGGCAGCTGGCGAGCTAGTGGCCAAACAAGGCGGAAAGACCCTCGAATACCTCTTCGTCATCGAACTCATGTTCCTCAAGGCCGCATCGAAGCTCGATGCACCTGTTTACTCCATCGTCCAGTCCGATGATTGAGCACAAGCAACACATTACACCCTCAGGCAGATCTAGACGGGGCGATCTTTTTCATCAGATCAATAGACGTGTATTTATTAGTGGATGCCCGTTGATGTACAATATCCTATTGGGATCTTTAGGCTGCTCTTCCGCTGTCTCCTTGTCTCCTGGAATACCATCCGTGTCGCCTGCATCATCTGGAAATCGTTGGAGTGCCACCATGACCTGCAATGTACTCGTGCGTTCACTGAGAATGACCATCTGTTCAAATGTGTCGCCGGTCTTCTTGGGCAGGAGGATGATGGCCGCATCGCTCAGGTCGCCAGCGTCTTCCAGTTCCTCAGCGTTGGCGGTCGGATTGATCCCGGTCTCTTCGTCACTGACAACGATGATCCCGGCGGCCTGCGCGTCCCTCGCTTGCAACAATTTCTCTAGGAATGTACATTGTCCCCGGTGGACGAGAAGAATGCTGTCTGGGTATTGCTGGTCATATGGATCGCACCCATACTCATTTCCTACTTCCCTGCGAACCGCTACACCCTTAGGATCTCGTATTAGCGGAATTGGCTTGGTGGGATCGGGAACGACAGAAGAAGATAAGTCGGAGCCAAAATACGCGGAGTAGCCGATGACTGAGACGTCAATGACTGAGCTGTCTATCGAGCTAGAGTGAACTTCCAACAAGGAGTCCACATCGGATGTGAAGATTCGCAAGTGAAGTTCAGAATCTCTGGTGCGAATTTCTTCTTGAGCAATATTTGCGGGGTCCCCCGGAGAGGCGAAAATTGTGGAATCGTTGATGTACACGACATAGCCTGGACGGACGTGGTACTGACCCACTGAATATGAATAAAAGTCAGATCCTAGCTTATATGGAGCGTAAAGAACGTAACTTACACTTCCGGATATCGTAACCCTTCCCGTCCAAGCGCTGCACGATCTGAGTCCGTACACCGGTGACATTGTGCAATATATAACCATCTGGAAGGACGCCCAACTTGAGCAGGCTAGGACTAAGATCCTCTGCTACGGATTTTCCGCCGGGGGCTAAGATGAACTCGAAGGACTACGAATGCATAAGAAAATAGTAAGAGTAACCAAAAAAAGGGTCAAACATACATATGGTTCCACTTTTGGACGTTCGCACCACCCGTCCGGGGACCAATATTTCTCGTCAGAAGCAGATGGCTTCAGTGCGACCAAGTGCCGTGCATACTCTACGTCCGGCCTCGAACGAATCCCAAGAACGAGGCCAGAAGGTCGCTGTCGATGATCCACGATTCTTGTGAATGGAGTATATGCTGGGCATTGGTGGTTCACGAACTTCCGCGCCCTCTGTTTTGAGGTAGAGACTGGTTTGATAAGTGATTTATCAAGAAATAATATGTGTCCCTCAGTGGTGAACACGTAATTCATATCATCACTGTGAAGTGAATTCTCTTCATCGAAAAGAAGGTATAGATACTGCATCGACAGAGTTCACGACCATATTTTTAGAGTAGGAATTAGTTCGCGCACCTTTAGAGTTTCTGATAAAGCGAATGATTCCATTCTGTCGTCTTGCTTGTTGGTGCGAAGGTCCTGAATGCCAGTCAAACCGCAATCAACCTTTGCCCTTGTAGTGAGATCAAATAGGACTCGTTCGCCGACTTCGAGATAGAATGGGTCCCTGGTAGCCTGCGAGAGAGTAAGCTCAACATAAGCATTAGTCATATGAGTACTCACTCGATACAGATACCAGGTAGATTCGATGAATTCTGCGTGAAGGTAAACTAGTTTGCATGGTGAATTCGGGAACTGGGTCAAAGGCAGCTCACCAGGGCGAAGGGGGTATTGATGTGAAGTAGCTTGCTTATAGTTTGTATCGTACACTTCCGGTAGGCCAGAAAACTGTCGCCATAAATTATAGTCTGGAACGCGTAATCATGTCAACTAGCAAATGTCATGCAGGCGAGGAAATAACATACATATCATGTGCAACTTGATTGCATTTTGAACATCCCCTGCCAGTATTTGGAGCCCTGGCCAGAATGCAGAGAGGGAATCTACTGTTAAATACGCTGCCTCTCCTGTGTTCATGTTCACGGTGCGGTACTGGTTTTATATCAGAAAGTCAATCGCACTATCATATATTGTGAGCATGCTCAAACCATACCCAGTAGCCGTCCTTGGCTCTTGAATATCGCATTATGGCAGCATAAGCGTCTTCCCATACGTCGAGAAACTCACTTTCGCCTTGAAGGAAGGTTGAGATTAGGAATACAATTTGCGGTAGCTACATACCACTTAGAATGTACCATTTCAGGGCATATTCATAGAATGAATCAATTCCAGCCCCAATGCCTGTCGTCTCTGGATGGGTCCAGTCCTGCAAGTATAAATTTGCTTCAATGGAGTGTAATATATTTTGCGGATTGACCTCACCCCCGTCCGTGTATTGATAGTATTTCCTACCAAGTCTATGGACGACTTTCGGTTCCAAATTCCGAAAAAAGCCTAGAGCATGTCAATCAGTATCTGAATGCGCCAAAGCAGTGGAGAAGACGTACTTTGTATGCCGCTTTTTCGAAACGCTCATCCCCAGTCAATCTGCTCAACGTGGCAAATTCCAAAATTAGGGAGCCTGCGCCAGCAGTACCTGTACCAAAGTGCTCAATAATATGATATTGAGACAAGAGACTATTGGCATACATGTTTCCACTGTCTCGCCCTTCATCACGCCGTGGCGGAGGTTGATCTTAGTGAAAATGGCAGCTTTGAAAATATGTTCTTATTAGAAGACAAGAGATAATATATACCCTAGCAAATGGAAGTCCAGTTGGCGTAGAAAATGCTGGTAGTAGTCGTTTCCCCAGGTCGTGTGCCAGTGCTAGAAGTTCCCCGTTGTACCAAGGTAGATGGAAAGGTTGTCCAGTCTTATTGGCATATAGGTGTCCAGAGAGAAGACCCCCTAGCACGCGAATCGTAGTTTCAAAAACCTGAGGCTTAGTGTTGACGTCGAATGATACCCAGTCAATGACATTTCGAACGGCCTTCTCAAAACCCTGACGATCATCAAGAACCACCAAAGTATCCAGAACATCTATGAGAGTCAACGAGAAATTGCCTGCGACGTCGTTAGCCGCTATATTGGCTCTTGACGTTTGTTTAATGGCGGGCCCTATGAACAGCGCTGTTTCCACTTACGGATTACCCCAGTCCGGGCCTTGTCCAGAGCAAGATAGTGGTGTAAGCTGGAAGAGAAAGTTAAGCACCGTGAAGGCGGTGTAGCAACATGGTTCCTGACCTCATCCATGGGAAAGGCTGTCATACACTTGGTCAATATCGTCCTGTGGCTTGAATGTAGATGGATACTCCACACCAAATGTCATATAATTATCAAATCCATGGTACCATAGCTCGCGAGTCTTCTCGCTAGACTCTATGAGTTTACGATCACAAATTCCCCAAGGTTACGACATACCGGGCAGCAAGTTTACGCTGAGGGGTCCAAGCCGAAGCGCTTTTGATGGGATTTGAGGCATCTGTTGGATGAAACCACCGTACACCATTGATGGCAAGAACTAAGATGCCAATGAGAACTTCCGGCCAGTAGATGCCCCACTTCATGGGGAAGGAGCAAGCAAAGCCTGGTGAGAGGCGGCTTGGGAGTGCACCAAGGAGAGGAAAGAAAGTGTGAGCCCTGAACGGAACGGCTGTCGTGGCACGGCGTTAATCTGTGTGATCCACGTGACCTAACGCGTATATTTTGCTTCCACTCGGACCGGTTGAACTGCGTCTTCTCTCTCCGAGTCCGAGTGCACACAAATAACGTCATGGCCACCATCGCCGATATATCGCAAACCTTGGGCGACTATATGCTCAAAGGATGGGTACGAAACTTTGTGTATATTATGGATGAGCTCGAAGCTGAAACGGCCCTTTCTGCAGGTTTTGACCGACCAACCCTGTCCAACACCTGGCTGCACCGTCCCCATATTAAGATCTCCCCGGGGCAGGACACCACTAGCCACCTTCTGTGTCAAGTGTGATAACACTGAACACCCCACTTGTACGATCCCAAGTAACTGTTTTTGTGTTTTCTCAGTCACATAATTCTTTCAGTAAACAAGCCAGATACAGCAGCATCCAGTACCTCCGCCGATTCTATTCACTCGCCCTTATCGACGCCCCCCACAGACTTTTCCATTGCTCCGGGGTCACCAGCCTTTATTCCACTTGAAGAGACCGAGCAGTCAAGGCATAGGCGCGCACAGTCCGATCAGGCATCGTCAGAGATCGGCAAGAGACTATTGAAGGGATGGGCGATGCTTGGAGATGAGTGTCCCAATAACACATGCTACGGCGTTCCCCTGGTCAGGCCTCCAAAATCTGGAGCAGAAAAGGACCCGAGAAAGGTATGCCTCACCTTGCTATTTCATTGCAAGTCTCCTACTCCAATTCTCAGGAATGTGTGATATGTGGTCATGTCTATGTCACAGAAACTGACTGGGCCGGACGTGAAAATTTGGTTCCTTTAAAATCTCAAACCAGTGAACTCTCCACCAGCATTCAGTCGCAAAGTGGAAACTCACATGCAATGTTTTCGGTGAGTGCTACTTTCTGAGTTAGGTAAATCGTCTAATTAGCTCAACACCAGCCCGCTCATCCTTTTTCATCGCCTTTCGGACGGCAGTTAGCAGAAGGTAATGAAAAGGTTAGTCTCTGCTGAAAATAAACATGCTACTCATCAACTCCTACTTTCAGCTTCCAGTTGAAGCTATACCGGAAGCCCGCATCCCCTCTTACATTCCCGATACCAAACCGACAGTCACCTTTGAAACCCCGTTGCCCTCCAGTATGGGTCTGAGTGAAACTTCACAAGTCTTGCAGACCTCTTTGCAAGTTCTATCAGGTCGATTGTCGGAATTATCTTCACAATCTATTCTGGACTGTGTCTCTATCGGAACAACAGCGGATGCTATCGACAAGGTGGCGTCAGCACTGGGTCAAGTGCGAAAGCTGCAGCGCGATAAAAATTAGTACTTCGGCGACTCAGTAGATTAAATTGTGCTCATTCATAACTCGCATAAAAATCACTAAGGATAATCGATGCGGCCAGACGTCCTATACAAATTGAGAATATCTATTCTTGATTTGCATTCCTATCCTATCATGTTTTCCCTTCCCACATGGTTTCCTCGTGTTGAATACTGATGACCTTGCAATGTGGTCATTTAGGTAAATAGGCACACCCTTCGAGTCTTCTTCCACCCCACTAGCACCCTGCACTGTAGCTGTCGAAGATGTCACCATCTTTCGGGTTCTTAAGAAACCTAACAAATCATCAACCAAAGGCCACCATTTCAGCGTATCAAGAAGATTCAAAGCCCACAAAACTCCTCAAACACAAGGCAACAGCAAGAAAGACCACAAGTGGTCACATCCCACCAGAAAGCCAGCTGGTAGATTCGTTCAATGATATTATAGGGGCTGCGAGCCAACTGGATGACATCTCGCCGTCGCGATATCCAGTGCATCCTGTGAGCGCCAATCGCCTCATCGACCGGGTTGACGTCAAGTCCTAATATTTCATAGTTTACGGGAATTAATAAAACTAGCAGTAATCACGGCGCAATCGCATACCCAGGGCCTATATCTTATCGACCCGATGGATTTAGTGGGGGTAACGAAAGTTTTCAGCAAAAAATTCCATCAATGCCGAGGTCTACATCAAGATCCAGTCCGGTAGGTTTCTCAAATTCGCCTCGCATAAGCATGCGATCCTCAATTCTCCTCCAACTAAAATTATACGCAGCCCATTATGCTAAACCGCTCACAGTACGACTCTCGGCAGCGCCTCAACCAGGAGCCAGTCAGCAGCACCCCACCTCCAGCGCTTTATGCACCCGAACGCGGGGGGCATGTAGTTGGTGTCGACGATTCGTTCTCTCCGCAGGATGAAACACCAGTAGTTAGCCAGTATATGCCTGGCGGGTATCAAAAGCCCCGAGCGCCTTCCGAAGAACCGCCTCCTCCATCACGTTGGAGCCCTATCCCCTCTGTCCATCGCGAACCGTCCCGCACAACAGAGTCTTACAGTCCTGACCGGGAGGGCATTGCAGATCAAAGCTGGCTGGAGAATGGAAACCTCGGGAATCACTTTTTAGCGGACGTCACTGAAACCGATCCCAGAATCTCGACCATGGCTGAAGTCGGCAGGCCAGATTCAAGGAGTATACACACCATGCAATACGCCGAACACATAGGGAGCCCACAGCCAGCATCAATACCTAGGGCGATGTCTGAACATAAGGTATGCTGACTTCCGATACACGGAAGCCACACCTGATTAACAGAACGATCCCAGGAGGTACCGCAAAACGTTGCGCTGAACGAAAACACGGCTAGGAGGCAACCATCGCAGACGCGTTTTCAGACACCGCGCCCACTTGAACAAGAACCAATTGAGGTGGAAAATATTATTGCAAGTGCTGCAGATGACTGACGTTTTTGTCCAGTCCGATGTGCTTCAGCAGGAGTATTGGGATGACGAAGACTCAGACCCTGAGATTTACCATTATATTGTGCCAGCTGGTTTGAAAGTGACCTTCCAAGATCAAGCAGGGAACACGATCACAAGGTACACCAGGAAAATCATCTTGATTGTTCGTGATTTGACTATGTTTTAGAGTAGGAAAAGGGGGTCGAGTGGAAAATGCAAGCCGGTCTTCTACTGTCAGTAGCGTGCCGATTGTGGTCCATGACGAGTTCGGGAATGAACTGTTTCGGTACGTTTTAGCGACCCGATGCAAGTCCAAATCAGTCCAAATTGCTTGATGAATTTCGCAGTTCTAAGCATATAAGAGGATCTTCCCCTACGCCACGAGAGCTCCAGCAAGGACATTTTCGTACGAACAGTAGAGGACAGTATGGCCAGCAAGATGCCATGTTCCAGTAAGCATGGGCGTATGTTTTCTGCAACTTGATATTTATCGTCATTGAAAGAGGTGATGATGTGTTTGGAATGAATGGAGGCAGAAACGGCCGGTCAGTGTGTGCCATGGTTGCCCTAGGTATATTTTGACAGTGCGGCAGTAAAACATCACCCTGGAGGTCACATCCTTCCACCATGTCCTCGAGATCCACGAGGACAATTATCATCGATGAGAAGGGAAACCAAATGCTTTTGTAAGTTCGCTTCGCTTTAGGTGTTCATCTGAGTCCGCGTGACTGGAATTTCTTCACCCAGAAAATCTCCTAGCATTCATCGAGACGGAGGTCGGCGACTAGAGCGGCAATATGCTGATATCAGTTACCACGCTCGCATTTCTAATATATAAGCCATGCACATACATAGTTTCTTGTACACGCTGCCTGAAGAATTAGCCACATTTTTTCTTTATCAGGGATATGAAATGATATGATCGTACTCAACGAACACGCAAATCGTTCATCTCCGTTTTCCTGGGTTCGCTCTGCCCCTTCCTCGACCCCTCCCTCTACTTGACGAATCCTTACGGCTTCCCATCGCCATATTCACGTCATCTTGGCTGAGTTTAAGAGAGCCATTACTGAATCTCCCCACTCCCATCTTTAAACCTTTCTCTCTCTTCCGGGGTACAGAAGTACTTCCGGATGCTTCGTACACTTTTTTCAGAGTTGGATGATAATTCCCGAGATGTTTTGCCTGCAACCCAGTTAATATCAATCTTGAATAAGACTCATCAACTACATACTTCTTCCAATTCTTGTTGATTCCTCTCTTTCTGTTTGCTAGCGAGGCCTTCTCTGACTTGTTTGGAAGCCTTTTTCTTTTCGATATCACGAATAGCACGTTCTCCTTTACCGAGTTTTACCTGTCCTGTCAACTCGAGGATTCTGCCGGAAAGCGCCTTTCGTCGCTGAGCAGGAGTGAGATCTAATTCGGTGGATAGGGAGCCAGAGAGTAGTTTGGTGTGCACGAGTTTGTGGAGAATAGCGTCGTTTTGCGCATTCGTCCTTATATTTTGGTTAGTTCGGTCATCGGCTTCGAGAATTGGGTGAAAACAGACTTGTCCTCCTCCTCCTCTTCTTGGGCTTGTTTAGTTACGGCAATGTTTGATGTATTGGAAGAAAGTTTGGAGATTTTGGAAGACTGAAGGAACAACATGAGTGTGTTACTTGGACACAAACTATCGGATATGTCACCATGAAGGCTTTCATCTGTGCCTTGGAAACATAATCGATTGGCGCTGTAGTTTCCTTCTTTGCACTTGGATCAGAAAATATTACAACATTGCTCTCGTTTTCGTCCACGGTTTCAACGGTGAATTCATCATCGGTGTGTTCAAAATCTACGGGAGATTTAGCGAAAGAAACATAAACAAAACACCTTTTAACGTACCACTGCTACCTTCTTCACCACTCCCGTCCGAATTGTCATTAGACGATGACTCTTTACCAATGCCAAACCATTCCTCCTCATCTTCGTCCTCATCCAACTTCATTTCTTTTTTTACTTTCTTATTAACACCTTCATGGAGTGTATCCAATGTCCTTTTCTGGGAGTGGTTTCCAGCAGGTGCAAAAGAGTTCAAAAACGATCGGCCGTGGCCCTCCAGGATGCTCAGTAGTCTTGCCTTCTCTGCTGCATCTGCCATGACTAGATTTTGGAAATTTGCTAGCTCTGATAGACGCGATGCGTAAGTTTATTCTAAGAAGTAGAGTAAAGTGAGTCGAGAAGGAAACAGTGCCAGTGAGTGCCAGTGATCAACCAGTGACTAAGTTGTGTAAAATTGACATCAACGACCTTTCCAAGAAGAGTGACGTCGTTTCCGGCGGCTCGGCAACAACGCTGTCGCGTCAGGCCTCGGCCCATTCACTTTTATTCTTGCTTTATTCTCCTCCCCAATTGCCAGGCTCGAACACCTGCTTGAAGCGTAGCTGGATAATACCTGTCTGAATTTCCTCATATATCACTGTCGACCCCAAATACGTTTGCAACAGCTTAAATGGTGCGCCAGCGCAAATCCAAGGACCCTCAGTCTATACCACTAGCCCCACCTTCCTCCACGTCAACGCGACCGGCTCCTTCAAAACCTCTGATAGAAATTTCAGAGGAAGAACAATGGCGTCTTATTGAACAGTCTGGAATTCTTAAGGAACCAACGTTGCAAAGCGTACATCATACGGATTCTGTACCAGAACCGGAAGAAGAACCTTCATTAGGCGACGAAATATTCAATGCCATTCTATTGATAATTCCTTTCTCTGGTATTTTGCTGTTGATGGAGTTGTAAGAAGTTGTCACCTTCACAATGGTCTATTTCTCATGAACGAGATTTTCTAGCCTCATACGCCAGCAATACGGCAAGGAGACGCCAATGGAAGTCATTCTAGACAGAATGATTCCTGGAGTTCCAAGTATGTGACTTACCTCCGTACATATGCATTTATTAACATTTGAATCAGTTTTGTCCCTGTTCATTTTCTACAGTCAGTCAGCATAAACAACTCAAGATCGACTGACCAACCTTTGTATCCAGCAACTCGTTACAAGAGTTATCGTAGGCTCCAGACCCTTTTATTCATAATTTCTGTGGGTGTTGGCTGCCGCATGCTCTGGCTTTTGAACAAATCATCTTGGCTAGTAAACATGAGACAGGTATGTGTTCAAATATCCGATATTTAAAGGCATACCAACTTCCTAATGTTTTAGTGCCCCCCGTTGGCTACAGTATGGATTTATACCGTTTTACAACTTGATTTGGAACTTGCAGTGGGAAGTCTGATAGCAGTAGGCAGCTTTGTTTGGTGGAAAGGCTTGAAACTTTTACTATAGGTATATTACATGGCATGTACAAGTCAGAACTAAACAAGTTTCGAAGTGAAAAGTGTAGCCCAGGTCTCTAGGACTCTGCGTCCATTTCGATGACAATCCAAACTGTAGATCTGGCAGTACCAGCAGATATGCATTGTTTACGAGGTAGGCTTCCATCAATATTTGCTCAAGTATACGCCAGAAGATTGGATATGATCTGTCTCCAATACGGCACCTCAAATGAGCAAGAATAGAGGTAGGTCAGAGAAAGACTCCATCAAAAAGGATGGCATGGTTCTTAGCCATGACTGATGCGGCATTCCAAGTAGAAAAGCATAGGAGAAAGTGCACTATGGCCCCTCGCCTTCATCAAGTTTGCTGGCCAGTATCTCGACCTTGCGCTTCAGTAGAAAAGATGAGATGTGTTTTTGGATTTAGATGAGAGCGTACCCTGAACGTGACAGAACGCCCTTCTAAAGTCTCTCTGAGTATGCCTAACTGCCATCTTAGTCGTCGATTGCATGATCGCCTGATTTCATCCTTATGGCGATCCAACCTCTCGGTGAATGCCTTATAAACACGGTCATCACGAGCAAAATAGTAAGTCTGGAAAATAAAATCTCAGCAAATACGTTTACAGACCGGGAAACTTGGTTACAGGAAGAGATTCTCCTTTAATAGACTTTAAGGCATTAGCCCAGGAGCCCATCATAACTAAATCACTGTAGAATACTTCAGTATATTCCTACCGCTGATAACGTGAATGTCTGACGCAGTAGCATTGGATATACTGGGAATGAATTAGCACAAGCAAGGTAATGATACCCGAAGAGAAACGCACTAATCTTCCAGCGAGGCTATCAGATCTGCTTTACCGAGTTCCTTTGTGGCAAATCTTCGAACAGCTGCCCCAGCAGCCTTGACGGGTTGACCCTCGGAGCCATAATTGAGCGCGCGAGCAACATCCAAAACTTGGCTGTGAACCCATTTGTCACCTTCACTCATGATCAAAGTCTGCATGAAGGATGCTATAAGTTCAATCTGCGACTTCGCAAGCCCCTCGTTTATAGCAAGCTTTAAACCGACCCCTGATAGTCATTAGGGTAATAAATGGTGGAAAGGAGGTCGCCTCACGCAAAGCTTTCAAGTAGGAGCGAGTTTGTGGTTTTTCAAGTTCCGAATCTTCAAGATAATTGACCCATCTTGAAAATGCACCAAGCAAAACGATGGCAACGTCTTTATTTCCCGTACGTATTGCATGGACCAACGGGGTTTCCCCACCTATGCTTTGAAGCAACAACTTTGCTATATGTCAATCTCAAGGAGAATATTTTTTGAAGAATTAACTCACCGGAAATGCCTTGTCTCTAACTTCCATCAGGAACATGATATCTTGCTCTTCAACGGCCCGCATAACTTCGTACGGCTTTCATGGAATACAACTGAGGATGCGGAGAAAGACGAAGGCGGACAATTGAGTACATACTTGCACATTAGACCAGCCAGCCGATGGCGATCGGGCAATGCGAGGACTGACTATTGACTTCACGAACGTCTTAATTGAGGAGCCCGAACGTGAGGAGGATCCACTCGGCCTTCTGACGTGATGCGATTCTGTCGATTCGGCAACAGATTCGGTATCGATGGTCTCCTCTATTGAAGCCTGTAACTGCTGTTTGACGAGTTCCCTGCGAACAAGACTTTCTGCTTCTCTTTCTATGAATCCTGGGAGACGAAAATGATAATGAGCAGGTCGGATTAGTAGGATAAAATTAGCCGACTACGGCGCACCGATTGTTGGGAGACGTTCTGGTAGACAAGGGTCTGATATTACTCTTCTTCTTGTATGTCTCTCTCTACTTCTTCTACCAGATACATCGGAATTCCTTGCTATAGATGGTAATAAGGCGGCATGGTTGAAACTCATCGAATATTCCTATTTGGCATTAGCCAGCTAGGCGTAGCAGGCTGAGAGCAAAGATGAGACTGTGGTGTAATTGCACGAGAAGATCAAAGGATGCAGCCCTCGATAGTCTGTGCCGGATTCCAAAGCATGGTTGAGTCACGAATGACCAGTTCGACGTCGACGTCCAGACAGCACGGATGGTGTTCAAGTTGAGATTGCAGCCGGTCATTACGTAATGATGACAATGGCGCCGGCGCGAGGCGGCCGGCGAGGAAGTGTTTGAACTTGGAAGGCATTCCAAAGGCATTCAGCAAGTTCACCGAGCGCACTGTTCATGGTGACTTTGTTTGCTCTTCTATCATAACATAGCCAAGGGATGTTGAAGCGTCTCAAAAGAACATGGAAAGAAGAGGAGGCCCAGTCCAAGAAATCACAAAGCCCAGCGCCAACTGCTTCAGACTCAGCTGCTGGATCGCCTGCCTCTCTTCCCCATGAACTTCTTCCTCCAACGTCGGAAAGTGAACCAAGTGTACCCATTGCTCAAGAAGCGGATGCAGCTTCGTCTATCCCTCCCAAACGGAACCGTGATACTTTCGAACCAGACTCTACTGATGTCGCCGAATCTGAACGTCCTACCAAATTACTGAAGACAGTCGAGGTCAACCTGGATCCCATTCGAAACCATCTCCCTGAAATATTTGACTTTAGGGAACGTTATGAAAACCTAGCTCATCTCAGTCTTGCTACGCTCAAGGAGAGGATATTCGCTCAAGCAACGATTGAGAACAGTAAACCATTTGCCACTGTCATAACGTTCAATACTTACCCTCTTTGTCCCAGCCATTGCCGATATTCCGGCTACAAAGGGTACGTTTTCTACTGCGGGCAATGCATTATTGGCTTACAATGTTTTCCAGCCTCTATATCATTGTTGATCGAACTCATATCTTGGGCCATTGACGTTGAAATCAAACGCCCAAAAAGCATCGCTGCTCGGAGTCGAACCATCCTGATCGTTATCGAGTTAGTCTTCCTAAAATATGTTCTATTCATTGTTTGACTGTTGACCCCAGTGATATACTATCCATGGATAAATACATGACTGCCTTTGAGACCAATCTTCCTGCCGTTGCTGTCGGCAAATACACGGACGAAGTCCACAGACCTGACTCCGAAAATTGGACCAACTTCCTCAAAAAAGATATAGTACTAGCGCCTTCCCATGTATGTCCATTGTCTTCTCACAAGATTTTCAAGCTAAACGGGGCCATTTCTCAAGTTGCTTCTAGATTCGCTTCTACGCGGCGCACTTGCAATTACGCATATCCATTTCTTAGTGATCACAGATGCTCAAAACATCAAAAATCAGGACTCGCACCCATCTATGCCTATTGTTCAAGTGATGAATGATTTCTATCGCATCACCGACTCGCTTTCACGGCCCCGCATTTTCGTTATGATGGCCCCATCGGGCGACCGTAGAACGCATTTTGACTCGAAAATGTTGAAACTAGAACAAACACTGGATGCCAAAGTATTTGGAGTCAGTCAAGAAAAACGCGATGAGATTCTCGCATTACCTGATCGGCCCAGCGAGATTGTGATTTTATACGACACTTCTAAACATTCTTCAGAGACGCGTCTGCTTAAGCAGCTACACCAACTTGATCCTGATGAAACTGTCTTTCGCCGCCATTACAGCGCCTCTCGAAATGCTCATCAAGATATTGGGTCTTGTGCCTCTGACTTGCTGTGGAGAAGAGGCCTCAAAGATATTGAATCAAAGTTAATTCCCGGATACACTGATATAGATGAAGATGACTCCGACATTCCTGCAGCTGAGATCATGAAGATCAAGATGTACAATATTGTCAAGAATTGGCCATTTACGATGCCGAATCTCGATGCTTCTTCGAGAGGATTCAACGTCTCCCACAAGTTCTTGAGATTAGTACAGGTCCTAACAACCTTCAAGTCTTTAGGAGAGGGGTTCCGTGGCATAGTATTTGGTATGCTTCCTTTGTAATGTTCGCTCTTGCTGTGTCTCACCCTCCAACGAATACCACAGTGCAGCGGCAAGCTATTGCTCTAGTACTTGGAGATCTGTTGCGTACTTTAGATGACCGTCTTGGTTTTCTGCGTCCAAGGACTGTAATCGGTTATGGACTCCAGTCTGATCCAGCGTATTACGTGAGGACAATTCATCTTCGCTAATATTCTTTCTCTGATCTGCGGACAGCAAGGAGTTTTCCAGCGTTTTGCAACTGGTGTTGACAACCTGTTGATCGCGACAAAGTCAATGGAAGATTTGGATATCCCAAAAGCATCTGTTGTTATCCGGTGCGCTTCATATCTGCATATCGCCAGCATGTGCTTATTCTATCTGTAAAATAGATACGATCTCTTCGAAAGTCAAATATCGCATGCCTACGTTCGTGCTCGAACAAGAGGCCGCGAAAGTCATCTAATTCACATGGTTGAGCGCGGGAACGATATGCACAGGCGGATTTTGTCTCGTATTACGAACCTTGACGCTGATATGCTTAGGTGGACAGAAGCCCTTTGTAACCAATCTGAAAGCTCAGTGCCACCCAAAAGCCTCAGGGAGTCCATCAACCCTTACCACTCCGATAGCGACGCAGATGATGAACCCGAGCAATCTCAGGGATGCATCAAGGATCCAACTACGGGTGGACGCATATACCTGCAGGACGCAACCACAGTGATATACCGGTATGCTTCAAATGCAATCTCAGAGGCTCCTGATGTGATCGAACACCAACGCCTCTTCCAATTTCAAGATGTACACAAGGAATTTGGTATTCCTCGAGCCCATATATGCACTATTCACCTCCCTCATACTCCTATTCATGCTATGAGTGGCGATGAACTGCCATCTAAAGCGCAGGCCAGACGTTCTGCTTGTTTTAAAGCTTGCCACAGACTTTACGCCTCAGGTCTCTTGGACTGTCGGCTTGTACCTCTTCCAGACCGTCTACGAGCTCAATATAAATACGAGCGCAGTAAATCTTCTGCCGCGACACCTCTCCCTGAGATCAAGCCTCAAGGATCGAGGACCCAGGGCACACGGCCATACCCACGCATGCAGCCCAGTTTCTGGGGAAATAGCTCGCTGAAGCATCCGACCGTGCTTTATCCCACCGCTATGTATGTCGCGAAGACCGTGGCAGGAGCGGAGGCATTTGCGCCTCTCATTCTACTGACCAAAGAACCTCTTCCCGACTTGCACACATTCCGGCTTTTCTTCTCCAATATTGCCATACATATCCAGTTTCATAAGGCAGCCCCCATTCGCATTGACGAGGCGCGCTTGAAAGACATATACGGATTTACAATGCGCGTGCATCGCGGGACCTTGAACAAGGCCGTTGTATGCGAGTTGGAAGAGATGCCTTACTTCTTCCTTCCCCTGCCTTCAGATTGGCAGCCACCGACCGACGGTGGTTTGGAAGACGTTGACCTTACGGAAAGCATACCATGGAACACTGTATCCCTCGCAGCCCAACATTGGGCTATACCCATCAAGCGCGGCTCCCCGGAAGAGCTCAAGGCCGACCTTGAAGACGCTATTATTCAAGACCGCTGGATAGAATTCACGAGACGCTACAAAGTAGTCGCAGTTCGTGAAGACCTCACGCCTTTAAGCAAACCTGCTGATAGCACTGTAAGTCACCCCAGAAAATGGACATTACTCACGGAGATGTTGACAATGGTTCCACAAGCGTGAAGTCAGTTACGCAAATCTTTTCGACTTTTGCAAGTCGAAACGCAAAGGACTTGAAACGCTGGACGACTTTGGGCAACCCATTATTGAGGTCTCAAAATGTCAAGCAATTATGAACCATTTAAATCCCACTTCAAAACCGCCTGCGACGAGCAAATCTCCGGCCAAATGTGAGATTAACTTGATTGTGTTCTGCGACACCAAGCTTATACTGTCACTTTCGAGATCTCATTCCCGAGCTATGTGCTAAATATACTTTGCCAGCCAGGTAGGATATTGACATCATTAAGGGAATACACGTATTCATTTTTCTCTTGCAGCACATTATGGACAGCCATGTTAACACCTTCTATTTTGAGGAGAGTTGATGATCTTCTTCTTGTTAAAGAAATGAATGCAAAGTTTTTCGACCATGCCATACGGGAGGACCTATTACATGTCGCAATTTGTGCACCGTCTGCGGGTTTCGAATACGATTATGAACGTTTGGAACTCCTGGGTATGTTCCGCCGTCATTTCTTTGTAATTTATGAAATGACCGTCGCACACTAGGTGATGCATTCTTGAAATATCTGGCATCCATCTACGTCTTCGTGACCTGTCCATCCATGTCGGAGGGTGCCCTTCACGTAGAACGGCAAAAGATCATCAGCAACAAGTCACTGCTGAATCATGCAACTCGGGTCGAGCTGCCTTCGTTCATACAGTCCAAAGTCTTCGCTTACAAGACATGGCTGCCGCCCAACTTCCGTGTATTTGTTCCACCGAAGATTCCGAAGGAACACGAGGGTACACTGGAACCAACAGCTGAAAGCTCTCTACAAAATGACAAGGAGGATCACGAAGGTGATGATATCAGGCAGGGCAGCCCTGAAGTATCAGACACTGAGATTGGTGTACATGCTGCAGACGCGCCTCTCCATCCTCTTACTTTACCAGATGAATCTCCTATGATAATCAGCAGCACTGGGAGTTTGGACCAGTCAAATACTCTCAATACAGAGCCTGGAGAAATCATCGAGGAGGACTCATTCTCGGACACAGGCGCTGCAGATCAAGACATTTTGGGTAGCCGACCAACGACACCTTCAGTGTTGCCGGATGCTATCAATAGTATCGCCGCTGAACCTGCAACTCAACAAGCCCACACGCAAACACCCCCCAAGAAGAAGGTAAAACCGCGGAACAAAAAAGCAAAATCTGATGAAAAGGGAATTCAATACTTAGGTGACAAAGTACCTCCATTTTTCTGGTGTTATTATTGTAATCGAAGCTGATCCCATTCATTCCGCTAGGCTATTGCAGATGTTGCCGAAGCGATTATTGGCGCTGCGTACATCACGGGTGGGCGCGACGCCGCGCTGCAGGCAACAAAAGCACTGACGGTTCCTCTTTCCAACATTGATCGTTGGTCCGACTTTGGACGCAAGGTGTTGACCCCTCCGCCTAATACCAGCGTGAAGCTCAAACCAGGGTCTATCGCCGCAATTGAAAAAATCATAGGCCATAAATTTAACCGGCCGCATCTTCTGGGACAGGCGATGGCATGTTTGTTTTTGTCTGATGAACAGAGCTCATTATTTAATATTCTTATCTTCAGACACACTCATCTATCCAGGGGTTCGAAGCAACATCATACGAAAGGCTCGAATTCATCGGAGATTCGATTCTCGACTTTAGTATGTCCTCTGGTTTTCCTCTAAAAGCGCGCTTAGACAATTGACCGTTAATTAAACAGTGGTCATAAGGCATATTTTTGATCGCGACCAGCAGTTATCGCCTGGTGCGCTGACAATGTTGAAGGCACGTTTATTTTCGCATATTTTATCCCGTGTGCTTATGCGAACGTGTTGGTGACGTTAGGGCGCCATGGTCTCGAACTCTGCGCTAGCTGCGGTATGCGTGTGGTCAGGGTTGCATCAGTATCTACTGTTTGAATCGCCATATTTGGAGAATAGTATTCGGGCATACGCCAGCGAACTCGAGGTCCGCCAGCAAAATGAATACGCCGAGGCAAAGATTGAAGGACGGCCGCCAGGCCAATACTGGTTAGATATTGAGCCACCCAAGGTATAACCGTGTATCAATTTTATTTGTTTACCGCATTCGTTGATCCACCTGTTCTCAAGGCCCTTTCCGATGTAGTCGAATCCATAGCGGGCGCAATATACATCTCCGATAACTTTGATCCAATTGGAGCTGAAGCGCTATTCGACAACGTCCTGAAGCCCTTCTATGATAAGCACATCACGCTGCAAACCTTGTCACACCATCCCACAAAAATCCTTTTCGAACTTCTTCAGGCTGAAGGTTGTCAGAACTTCGAGGTCGTAAAGGATAAAGATGAGAGTGTAAACCGCTGTCATGGTGAGCGTATTACCTTTTATTTCTAGCCAGATCCACCTGACCACGAATCTAGTTATTGTGCATGACATCATATTGGTGAGCGCTGAAGACACGACACCAACCTCCGCGGGAAGGTTGGCCTCGTTCCTGGCTTTAGATGCGCTAGAGGGAGATGCGGACTTTATGACCAGAACGTGCGATTGCCGGACTCATGTCCGAGACAAGAAAGGCCGGATCAAGAGCGAGTTTGAGAAAGCACTCGAACTTGCCCTGGCCGGTGATGACGGTGAGGGTGTGGATGCGGAGTGAGGAGTTTGTAGTCGTTGATGGGTCTCGCAATGTTGAATCTTAAACGTCAAACGGACGTGAACGACAAGCGCAGCACGAAATAATATCGTCTCAATCTTGCAGCTACTCTAATGCTCTATGGTAATGCCGTTCAGTCAGATCCACCGGCGGCCTTGTGCCTAGGTTGAGACAAGTTAACTCGGTAGCAGCGGGCGGTCCGATGAGAAGAACATACAATTGGTACCCGGAAGCTATGAAGGGAATGGAGAATCCAAGGATGAGATAGGAGGCGACCTTGGCGCCCCAGACAGCCTTGTTCGTGGGCCATGCAAAGGGAAGGTGCTAGTAAACACGACGTCAGTAGGCCGACTCTGATATGATGGTTGTAAACACAAGTACATGATAGTCACCGTGGACCGAGCGGGCTGGGCGGGACGCGTGGAATGCGCGGGCACGCACAAGAGTCTGCTGGCGCAAAGCAGGGCGGGCGAGAAGGGCGAGGGACATGGTCAACTTGAACTTTGAAGGCGAGTTGGCCGTGCAATGTCGGGTCGACCGTCACTTTGCACGTGATCAACCGGATAACCGCAAAAGATAAGATAAACGAGATAAGATAAGACGCGTAGTGGGACAGGAGGCCAAACTCTCTCAAACCCCTGTGATGCCTCTGACCCCACTATCGGCGCGAAGTTTATCTCGCTCTTTCATCCGAACCCTCACGATGTCGCTCAGCACTACCGTCCAAATCCCAAAGCTCAATAAATCTCTCACAATCCCCACCGGCCTTTTCATCAACAATGAATTTGTGGCCTCCGTCGATTCCCAGGAACTCATCCAGTCAGTCCTGCCTCGACGCCTCCTGTCGAATAAATGATAAGCAACTGATAATCATAACAGTGCGTACAATCCCGCTACCGAGGAAATTGTCGCGTCTGTCGTCGCTGGTACATACACGCATCATTTACGCAGTGTGTGCGGAATGCTGACCGCTTTGACAGGCTCTGCCAAGGACATTGATATAGCTGTAGCCGCAGCTCGCAAAGCCTTCAATACGACTTGGGGGAAAAATGTTACTGGATGGGAGCGCTCAAGGCTGATCAACAAACTTGCCGATCTTATCGAACGTGATGCGCAAGAGCTTGCGGAACTTGAAACCCTGAACAATGGCAAACCTATGCGAATCGCGAGGTGATTAAAGCCAAACCTCCACATTGCTACCTATTCATACTATTTTTCAGGGATTTTGATATCGGCGATAGTGTCCAGTGTTTACGCTACTATGCGGGGTTCGCGGACAAGATAACTGGTCAGGTAAAATATCCTCAATGCTGCCTTGATTATAACCATGTTGAATCAATGAACGCAGACAATTGAGGTCGACAACAAATCGAAACTCGCATTCACGCGACACGACCCTATCGGTGTCTGTGGCCAAATGTACGTTCAGCAAATTGGAAATTGCCCGTATCTTTAACCCCTTATATATTTGTAGAATTCCGTGGAATTATCCTATCAATATGTGGTAGGATTAAGAATAAAACTTAAAACGTTCTGTTCCGATAATCATTCCTAGGGCCTGGAAAGTCGCGCCGGCATTGGCTGTGGGCTGCACAATTGTCATGAAACCCTCGGAAATAACGCCATTGACTGCTCTCGTAAGTTATTTCTATCGTGCCCGAAATACATGCTTCCCACTCACATAATTGCGACTTAGAAACTCTCGGAACTGATCAAAGAAGCAGGGTTTGCTTGCACTCATTTATCGCGTGGTTCACGGCTGAAATTTCTTGTCAGATTCCCTCCTGGTGTTGTCAACACGGTACCTTCTCTCGGTGCTGTAGGAGGCGCAGCATTGTCCTCCCATCCCGATGTAGACAAAGTGGCATTCACTGGCTCCACCGTGACTGGACGCAGAATCATGGAAGCAGCCGCTAAAAGCAATTTAAAAAAGGTAGGCAACTACATCATGGGGGACTGAGCTGAAACGCTGACAGTGCATACCAATTACAGGTGTCTCTGGAACTGGGCGGAAAGTCTCCCCAACTCATCTTCGAATCTGCTGACCTAGAGCAAGGTAAGCTTGCGTTTCACTCAGTCAACTTCCATCTCTTGCCCCTATGGATGGCGAGAGAGTCACTTCCATTGCTGGATAGTCTCCAAATTTGTATATATCTCTTTATGTGCCCCCAACCACCGCGGGTACCTATTCGACTAATAGTCGCCTCTGGATCTTCGCATAACGACATTGTCCACCACATCAATCAATGAATTCCTGCGCGGCTAGGAATTCGATCTCTGTTCCGGTAAGATTTACGACACTCATCAATGGCCTTGTGCTGAACTAAACCTGTACTCAGATTATTTTTCTCGGTGGCCGCGCTCTTGTTTTCTTTGATCACCATGGCGAGGGCTTCTCCCGAGGCCGTCTCTTTAGCGTTGGCCAAATTCCCAATGGAGTTTATTCTCTGTCCGCCAGTAATCCAATCTGGCAGATATTGGGGAATTTTCCTGATGCACAGCACATTTTGTCCTGCCCTTGTGGGTCATTCCCACCCTGCTTCGGCACCTCCCATTTATTGTAATGGGCTGCCTTGAGCCAGCGCTATTTTTAGTTCAAATTAACCGTTCTCTCGAACTCCTCTTTCCATTTTGGGGTGCTACTTCCAACAAATCACTGATTGCGTTTAATAGCCGCTAGTTGGTCTGCCCTTGGAATCTGCTACAATACGGGGCAGGATTGCACGGCCGGATCGCGCGTTTATGTCCAGGAAAGCATTTACGACAAATTTGTGGAAATCCTAGTCAGCAAGGTAAAGGCTCAGATTATCGGGGACGGCTTCCAAGAAAGCAGCGGAGGAGGACCTGTGGTACGTCTTCCACCGATATTCGGTAGTATTATATTAGTCGTTGACAATGTCTGAACCGGACCTTTACTACGCAGGTCTCCAAGGGGCAGTACGACCGTGTTTGGAACTATATAGAATCAGGGAAGAAGGCGGGTGCCAAAATTGCTCTCGGTGGCGAGAAGCGTGAAGGCAAGGGATATTGGGTTGACCCCACCAGTGAGCCCAGGATCCAAACGGCGGCCTTCGGATATTGACCATATTTTTTAGTATTCACTGATATCACGCCTGACATGCAGATTGTACGTATCCTTCTAACGGTCCGTGCCTTTGGGAAAAATTTAAAATTGAAACGCCCGTTCGTTCCCCCAGGTCCAAGAAGAGGTATGGCCGCAAATTACATGAGCCTTGTCGCGATTTGCTCATTCCAATGCAGATTTTTGGCCCTGTCCTATCTGTCGGCGTCTTTAAAACCGAAGAAGAGGGTATAGCCTTGGCTAATAATACGACTTACGGCCTCGGGGCTGGATTACATTCCAGTATGTGTTCTTTTAGGACGACTGCGACCTTCGAGAGACTCACCCTCTCTCCACAGATGACGCTAGTCAATGCATGCGCGTGTCCTCTGCATTGGAGGCTGGTACGGTGAGTACTTGCACACCTGACATCAGCGAAATAGGGAGGCGTCGATAATCGCCAATAATTGACTTGTAAAGTGCGCATAATCCGTATGATGAGACCCCGTTCCAATAATTTACGAATAATATTGCAACACAGAGTATAAGGACGTTATAGCGCCACCCGTCTTTAGTAATCTCAGTAATCTTAGTATAATCTTATGCGGTTATGGTACTTTTCAGGGAACTCTGGTGCCAGACCGTGGGCGTTATGCAAGTGCTGGGTGTTCTTTTAGCTATAGCCGCTCAAGGCCAGGGCTACTGGTAGCCTGCCGCTCGACCAGCATTGTCTCAGTGAATTACCCCGAAGATGAAATTCTTGTGAAATTCTGGCACCCATTCGCAAGCTCTGCAAGTTATTTAGGTGTAGCCACTCAAGGTCAGGCTTGCTTCATCCTGATTTTTTATCAGACACTATGTCAACTGATTGTCATGTTAGTGTAATTCATGGTGGTCAACTGCAAGTTCCAGAAGTTATTCTAAACACAGCCATTAGAGGCCGGGTCTGACAAGAGCTTATGTTTTCCAGACTGAGATTCAGGACATCATTACATGAGAGAACACTGGCGCCTATTCACAAGTGCTGAGTACCCTTTCAGTGGCGAACATTCAAGGCCGCACCTGCTGGACAGTTGCTATTCACCTGAAACCATTTTAACCAAACACGCCGCGGTAGGATTATGGCACTCCATTACTGGAACTGGCTACTATTCCCCGGGCGTAGTGCCCCAAGATCAGTTTGCCCTATTCTTATTACTTACCTGACAGTATTTCGGGTCGTTACCATATCAATAAACTCACGGCGTGCAACTCCAAGTGCTATGAGCTGTTTTCGATGCAATCATTTGAAGCCAGCTCCGATAGGGACTTATGGGCTGATCTTTTGAGATGATCGGTGCCATCGTGCGCGATAATTCTGGGGCTTAAGAATAAGCACTGAATGAATTTCTAACTCTAGCCACTTCAGCTAGTCTGTCCATAGCCTATTGCACACAGGACACTATTTCAACTGGTTGTAATGGAAGACAAAATATTGCATCCAATTGCCGGTGCTATGCATATCTTCCGACTGAAGCCAAGGACACATATTTTGGGACTAAACTCGGACTAAACTGATTTGATACAATCATTTATACATCATCAAATGCAAATACAATACAACAGGGCGGTAGCTTCAAATATATACTAGAAAGCAGTAATAAACAACAAAACCGTGGGGCGCCTAGGCCGGTGCACCTGGTTCACGAGCTACCCTTTGCGCTGAGAGCTTGTTTCGGGACTTGAGGGTATTTCTGGACCTTGTTTTATGATGAGGGAAGATTTGCCTAAGGAAATTCTTCAGCTGGAATATCAATGCCAGGCGTACAGTGAAAAACTTGCCTGCTCCACCACTTGAGTAAATTATCTGAGCGTTTTTTTGATGCTGGACCTGATGGCGCCTCAAAGAATTCCACAATCAATGCGTATAAAGCACGGTAGTTGAAGTGGCTATAGACTTCCATCCAATGGGAAGCATCAGTCAAATTGAAGGCCAACTATATGAAGCAGCAATGAGGAAATGGAGGATCACGGAGAGCCGATAGACTCACCAAAACAGCAGCGTATGCAATCGATCGAGGAGTAACTTGACCTTCCATCCCAAGAATGCTCGCAACATTTTTCTTTGTAGCCTTCTTTTGGGAATCTGAGGAGGTACTCGGCTTTTTCCTGGCTGCACCATTTTCGTCTACTTCCACAAAAGACTCGGAAGATGAAGGTGATATAAAAACACAGGAAAATGTCTGGGTAAGCTCATTAGTACATAAGAATATGGGGGGAAATTGGGAGTCTCGAACAAACTTTGACTAGTAAGCAACTCCGGAGAAATCCCCTCTCAACATTGTTAGGGTCCCCTCTTCCATGGGGATAAAAACATCGAAGAAAATAGTCTTCTGATATATCAATTGTACCAGAGCGAATCCCGTTAGAGACACTATCAAGAAAGGGTCAGTGCTGGAGTCCAGTTCTCACTGGATCAAAACTTACTCCTCGTTGCCCCAGTCATATTCGATAGGACAAAGCAGCCGCGCTGTTATATTGTTTTGCCTTCCACGATCACCTCTGCCTTTTACATTAAAGGGAGGGCTGGGAGCATACTCCGTGTTTAGCCACATTGCGACTTCCTCTTTGACTCTACGAACATCGTCGCTGCGAGCATCATTTGCCCCTTTTTGTAACTAAAAAGTGTGATTATCAGGCAGGATAAGCAAGTGAAAACAAGAATGACGGCCCACCTGCGCCAGATACACGTCAACATCAGCAGCGGGATCGCTAATTACCTTTACAACGGAGGGGATTATCTGCAAGAGAAGTTTGAATGAAGCAAATTGATTCGCAGACCTGTGACCCTTTGAGTAAAAACTACGCAGATGAAAACTATTCAAGTACTCCTGTTTTTTTGCCAGCGCTTCTTCGGTGAGTGGCCCGGGTTGCTCATGGGTGGACTCGCTGGGCTCCTCGTCGGAATCTTCGTTTTCATCACCGTTAGCGTCATCAGCGGCCTGAAGGAGGTCGTCAAGAGAATCGTATAAAGTAACTAGACGGCGAATGCCACGCCCCAGTGTAACCGTAGTCCTATCCACGATTTGATCAATAATAATAATCAACAAAGGAGGGAGGGCGTAGCGTACGGCTGTTTTTTTATTTTTCTTGACGTGAGTTCTTGGACTTCTTCCTGCGCTGCAGTCAAGCGCCGTTTGAGACGAGCAATCTCGGCCGAAGAATCAAACTGAGTTAGAGGGGATTGCATGGTTTCGGAGGACATTGGACAGATTGATTTTGGATTTGTTTTGGATTGATGCTAAAGGATGGGAGCCCTTCTGTCGAACGCTCACCTCAAACTACTTCCTGCGTTTATATGGCATCTCCGAGTCCTGTGCGAGCGCTCCGTCATCGCCGAAGGGAGCCGGTTGGCTCAATTAGAGTCACACCAAACCGCAAGCGTGAATAACTCGCGCTTTCTGACTCCCTGTTTGCTGATTCGAGACCGCCCTGAAACGACTGAAACTGTTGCGGTTGCGATCTGCGTGCCTGGTGCCTACTCCGTGGACCGGATGTGTAATGCTGTAATAAGTGCCATTACTGATGCAGAGCGCCTGTGCGCTATGTAAAGCGTACTATAGTTATGGATATTACAGCCTGCCTGCCCTGTTCTTCGGCCAGGGCAAAGAACAATGAGCATCAGAGATATATTGCATGCCTTTGTAGAGACAACGGCAGCTGAGGCGTGGTCCCAAACGGATAAAAAAAGACAGAGTATATTGGAAACTAGAACGACAGCATGCGTTGTTTCCCGCATAGAGGTAGTGCAGGGTGATGGGGTAGGCCGTGAATAGCAGGAGGATGGGTGGAGGCTTATGTCGCTGAGCCTCTTACAGCGTAGTCGGGGAATGTATGCACGAGTGGAATTTGAGTTCGAAAATTCGGCGGCGCCCTCCCCCTCGCTCATTGCTCACTCAATGTCGTCACAGGGAACGCAAAGTGAGGTGGATTGAGAGCGCCCTCTGCTGCTGAACTCTACATTCGCCCAAAGACAAACGTCTGCCGCTTACGCATTTATCCCGCTAACACGCATCTATCGCTCCGAAGCTGTCTATTTGGCGTGCAGGTGCACTGGGCTGATTGCGTACGCAGATATCACATCTCTTCGCATCGTGCAGCGAAGAAAACAGCACCGCGCAGATATGATACGCGCCATCCACGGCCCACATAACACCCACTATACGTCCCAACAGACGAATGTACTACATAGAAATCGCGGAAGCTCCGATGACAGCCGCCACAGAATGGGTGGACCTATGCAGGGGGTGTCCAGCGAAAGGTGGCGGCGGGCGAGATGGGTAGGCCAAACTTGATAAAACTGTTAAATACGTCCGTCAAGAGAAGGAGAGCTAGCAGTCGAGATCGAAGGGAGGCTGGCGGCATACGCGACGAAAAAGAATGTTCTGCATTCGTTCTGGAGGGTACCGCGCAGCGACGAGATGGACAGTACCCGTCTGGCTTGTGCAACAGGCACGCTGGGTATTCATGAAATATACTCCATCGATGGGCGCTGGATTAGCCCTTACCGCTGGCGCTTCGCCCTGTGTTGGAGTTTAATGCCGTAGTTATACTTGATCACGTCGATCTTGGCCGATCTTGAGAGTAACGACGACAGTTGAAGGAATGGTGTCCCACACAAAAAACCAGACGAGATATTCTATGCTGGGGAAGAAGATGGCGAGCGTTACTTCTTGCAGAGGCGACGTCAGGTGACGGTGGGGCATGAATGGCGGGAGAATGGGGTGGTTGAAGGGTCTCGTACAGCGTAGTCGGGGGTCGTATGAATGACTGAAGATGGTCAAAAGACGGCACGATATTCGTCAGCTCCGTTGTCGTTACTTTGTCGATGATTAAGGTCCGTTGTAGATGGGTCGACGAGGTAGGCGAAGAGTTGATAACTAACGAATGCTCGAAATATAGCGCGTGTAGTATTTGTTCGTGGAATATGAGCAGGCACGAGCAATTAGAGATGTCAGGCGGAGAAAATCAATAAAGAACACACTGCAAAAGTCGAAAAAGAAACACATGCATATGACAAACAAACACGTTCGAACAAACAGACATCGCGTCCGTTGCGCACTGTTATATGGCGTAGAAGAGCCGCGGGAACGAGCACATGGGAGAGGCAAAATACGGTCGATGTCTGGTGCCAGAGCAGCTGTGCTACGACGAAATGCAGGTGACTGATGGTCTTGACACTGTCAGATTACAACGTCTAGACAAATGGCTATTTTTTCCAAGAATAATTGATCCACAAGCTGTAGAAAAACGGCAAAGGAAGCTCTATGCTTCACTAAATCCAGGCATAGCGCGGCGGGATGAGCTATGGGAGCGGGCGTTCTCAAAGCGACCGTGGTAGGTACGGCCATGCGTAGAGACCCCGCGTCGAAAGAAAATGCAGTGATGCAGAGGCGTAGATGGAGCCGGTTGAAAAAGGTGCATTGAAAGCAGCTGTGGTGGAAGGGTGTGCAGTGATATCAGGATTAATGCCATTCAACCGCGCGAGTAAGTCCAGTATTGGAGTGAAGACCGCACGACCGCCGTTGGCGCCGTTGGCGCCGTTGTTGATGCTTTGAGAAGGCAGGATGGGGCACATATGCCACCGGTGCTGGTGACCGTTCCGAACAGGGTGGAAGAGCAAGAGGCCATCGATACCTCACTTGAAGGTGGGGTTTCAAATCACGATCATCTCTCACGGGAGAACGGCATGGCTGGTGGGTGTTGTGAATGCTCTGAGTAACGGAAGGGGCCTGACGGCCGTCGATCATCTGCTACACTTGCGTTATTGACATACGCAGGGTTAATAGAGGGTGCTGGAAGGCAAACGAGTTGCTCGACAAGGGTTGGGAAGAATTGATTTGCTGCCAGAGGGGAGGCGCGTCTCTCCGCGATTGTGCGCCAAATTGATATCTAGAGCATGGGCTTTGGGCGTTTGCAAGAGTAACAGCGGGTATCATGCCCTTGGGAGGGACTATGACAACCTGCCTTTGGTTTGGCGAGAGTGTTCCTGTGCCAGCATAAGGATTGGAATGCGCTGCATAGTGGTGTGGGTTACGAGGGGAAATGAGGGCTGAGAGACATTTGCGCTGGAACTTCTGCTTCCTCCTAGATAGGCATGTATTGCAGCTGAGGGGCGACGCCTGGCCTGGGGCTTATGAATAACATCCGGAGGATTGCCGCCTGCGTTTGTTGCCGATTCAATTCGGGTTGATTATAGATAGATCGGCCAATGAACGTTCGAACATAGCGTACTGAGAAGCAACACAGTTGGTTGAGAATATGGGCAGGTGTTGATGGCTAGGACAATCAATAAGGAGTGTATAGAAAATTAGCAAAAGAAACACAACCATGCAGCAAGTAAACACAAACGAACGAATGCTGCGTGCCCAATGCGCGTCATTCTTTAACGCAGGGCCACGAGAACGAAACGCAGTTGAGGATGTTCGAGGGCTTCAGAGGCGGTGAGCGGTGCACGGATGACTTTTTTTCCATGCAAATTTGACCCACGAGTTAAAGCAAAGAGCGGAGGTGGATATGCGTTTCACTGAAACTAGGCACGGATCAGCCAAGGTCCATCGCGTGGGTGAGAAGCTACGCGTGCAAGGTGGGCGGAGAGAGCGCGACGCAGAATCACTGGACAGTGAGTCAGTGGTCAGGTTCCAGCATATACAAGCGATTACGGCGGTACGATAGTGCAAAACAAAGTGGCTTGATCAATCGGTGTGGTATAGTGGGAAGTTGAAGGATCCGACCGGTCCGGTGCCGCTGTGCACAAATTACCCTCATCAGCTCCGCGCCCGCGTCGACGTCTCGGATGAAACAGGAGAGTTTTCATACCTACGCAACTGGTGCGTTGAATTCTTGTGCATTGAGAAGGCGACGGCGGTCCCTTCTGCTTTCCATCAACGCTTACCTTGTTCATTGTAAATTGATCTACTGCTCAGAGGCTCTCGGGTATCTTTCAATTCAAGACTCTTAGATTACATATTAGCTACCAGTAACTGAGCTGCGAACACTGCTGTTGGGGTACTTTATTCAGTACTCTTAACACACGAAGCATACTCCATGGCAAGATGAGATTGAAGTAAGGCGGAGGACGGATAGTAAGACAGCAGACCCAGGCCGTTGGATAAAGGCACCTGCAGATGAATCCTAAGCGGCTGCTCTCCCTGAAGAAGAATGTAACTTACTGACATAGCGCTGCACCAGGTCGCAACTCGCTTTGACACCTGAGAATTGTGGGGTATGTTTCGCCCAAAGTAGAGCATCATTTCCAACACCAAAATGCGGCTCTGCCAAAACTGGAGCTTCTTTCCTACAGTTTCCAGCCAAGAAGGTAGGAGCAAGTTGCTGGACTCTTCTGTGCATTGGTCGATGACTACGGTAGGGCTGAGCCAATAATGCATTAGAAAGCTGGTGGTTTGCGGTATACGGATTTGGAGCGTCAATGTGAACACGTTGGCAAACGATGGAGCGACCCCAAATTCCTGCTGAATAATGAATTAGTTGGTGATACGCTATGAGCCTTGGTAGGCACTCACCTCCTTGTGATGTAGGACATTAAAAGTGCATTCGACAGTATCCTGTAGCAGTGAGTATTTGCGAGATTGGCCGCATGCGTATGGGTTTGCAGTTGGCGCGTTGGTGTGCATCATCTCGCCCATGATCCACTCATCAACGGTGCTCGGGATACTGTGCTTTATGCGGTAGGCAACTTTGTCGCTGTAGGACATCCATTTGGAGCGGCTGTGAACGAGGGGGTAGAAGTCATCGCGGCAGAGGCTTTTGTGCATGTTGGAGCGGAGAGCTACGGTTGAACAAGAGTATTTTGAGACTTTCTTGCCAATAGCAAGGAAAAAGAGTGGTCGCCCACTGTATCTGATGGGCTGGCTGAGACTCGGGAGCGCAAATGTAGTCAATGGCCAGTCATGGCAAGTAAAATGACTCTGTGGTGCTGAGTAGTGAGTCTGGAATGGAGGTGAGTCGACGCCAGCGGAGTGACTAATTATAACTCTGCTGACTAGAACGAGGCATAAAAAGCCTACTTTTCAACTTAGTAACAGGCAGGAATTCAAATGACAGGAAAACCATCTCGCACCTACATTCCACTCTATCCCGTCCCGCCTCTGCCAGTTACAGTGAAAAAAGTCAACCCGGAGGATAGCATCTGGTTTTGGCCTGACATAAAAATAGCAAAAAGTGACAAAAGTGACGACTCTGTCGCGGAGAGCGATGACTCTTTTGCAGAGCCCACGGATCCAAAAAGAATTCAGCAGGGCAAGCCGTTGGTCCGAAATAATCAAAACAGACCGCTTCCAAAGGCTCAGGCTCGACAGGGATGCCACACAAATTCCGAAGCACTCAGCCCACTGGAAAAAGGCAAGGCGCAGGGCGTTGGTTATGCGGCAGGAGGCAGTAAGAGGGTAAGAGCCTCTCACCGTTCTTTTTCCCAACGATCCACAGCGCTCATATAAGACAACTAGCGTAATAGGTCGGCGTCTCCTCCCCCCGCTGCAGGCGGCGCTGTCAGGACATCCAAAAAGGCACGCATTTCGGACAGAAAAGAGTCTCAGGAAACCCCCGGCTTTGAAGGACTTGCCAGTGTTGTGGAAAGCATCGAGAGGCTTATTGTTGTTGCAAATGCGGACAGAGCTGCTCTCGCAGAGGTTATGAAAGAACTGCTTTGTGAGCTTAGGAAGGCACGTTGAAGAGGCAGAAAGTAAATTGAGGCATCTTTACAATATGAATAACAACACACTTAGATATACCTAGCGCGCACACATCCATTCTGGTGAGCCCGCGCCACGACGCCTTCCCTTCATGTCGACCTCAGACTGGAGTTGAAATTGGAGAGCAAACTTATTGAGAAAGCAGGTGTGAGAATAAAATGCGGCTGGTCATGGAGAAAAACGTACGAATTGTCATGAATTGTTATCAGCGGGAAAGCCTGAGCAGCGTAGGGGGCAATTTGTCGCGGCAGGCAGTCGAGGGCGTGGGCGATTGGGTTGTTAGTTTTGCCAGTAACCTGCGGTGTTTAGGCTGACGCGGGTAAAAGCAAATAAATAAGAATAAGAATTGAGAAAGGAACGACGAGGATGGAGGGGAGGAGGCGAAGGTTCGTCGTTTCGAGCACTGCGGGTGATGGAGTGGGGCCGAGGCAGTGATGGTTGCCCTTCTGTCACGGATGAGTAGCGCGCGTGCTGCACAGAAGAGCCAGAGCAGCTGGTCCCAGTGTTTGAGAGAAGGAGAGCGTGTTTGTTGAAGTCGAAGCATTGGATCTGTGGAGCAGGCGAAGGCAATAGCCCGTCGAACGGCGGAGCAAGGTGCGCAGGGGCTGGGAGAGCTTCCCGAAAATTGGAGACAAAGAGTAAGAAGAGGTGATCAGATATGATGGAGTAAGGGAGGCCGTGGCGGCGAAAAAATGTAGGACATGAAAGCCCGGAGCTTGTTTGAGATTTCCGCAAGCAGCCGCGGGCATCGTTTGGGGAGTCCGGAAGACGGATTTCGATCGCCTTCACGCCCTTGCTGTTCCTTCCCTTCCAAGCTGTGGCGCTAGTGTGTGGCTGGGATTTGAATACCGGAAGGCACCGCCGGCCTGAATAGTTGGGAGCTCTTGAGCTCTTGAAGTGGGTGGGGATGATGAGTGTTTTGCCCAAGTTTACTTGTCATGGGTAGCTGTACGAAAGCTGATGCCAATCATGCACAAATTTATAGCACAGCTTACTACAGCACTCAGTACTTAGCTCACACTAAATTTCTACCAGAAGGAATAAAAAAGGGCTTAGCTGCAGTTGATCCATCTCTACAGTTACCTACATAGGGTAGTAGCTTGTCATTTTCTGAAAAGCCTGCTGAACATCTTCACCGTAATCAGTAGTGGTGTCTATACCTTTTCTATCCGCCTCTATGACACTGCTCCCATTCAAAGCAGAGCATCTGTACATGGAGGCTTGGTTGAAAAAGACAAGGCTAGCCCTCCCCTCCTCATCTCCTGCTTCTATAGGGGTTGAGTTCTGTAAAGTGGGGTATTCCCCATTTGTAGTGACGAATTTGAAGTCTTAAAGCTTTGAGTGAGCTTATTGGTCTAGGCTAATGAACTGTCGACCTTACCAGTTATGTCCACGTTGAAGTGGTAGAAGAGGGAAGAGGGGTATGCGGCGAAAGTCCATGGTGGAAGCTCAATGATGACGCCAGCTTCCCAGAGAACCAACCAGGATCTTTTCTTGTGATTGAATCTACTTCCTACGGCAGCGCAGTTTTGAACAGGCAGCAGCAGTCAGAAAAGAGGCTGAGCTCACCTGGTGTGAGGTAAACAGCAAGTAAGCATACCCCTACTATGTTTTTGAAATCTGTGTGAGGGAGGCAGTGGACTCGTTTTTGACCAGGGAATGGTGCGTTGACACACAAGTTCCAGAACACTCCAAAAAGTGGTTTGATGCCGTGGTTCTTTTCATGCCACGCAGCAGAGGTTTCAACGCGTTCTGCCACACCTGGGAACATAATCTTGACCAGGGAGGAGGCGCGATTTCTTAGAGAGAATGAATGATTCAGGACTGATTGTGTGAATTACTTGAATGCTCACATGATGGTCCGAACAATTGGCGTCTCCATAAATATTTCAACGGCAGCTTTGTTATTTTGGTGCCATTGGGTGAGGGCGGGTTCCTGATAAAAGTATGAGGGTGAAAGGCAGAGATCGACGCATAGGAAAGCAAAAGAGACTGACTAATATGTATTGGCGTTGGTGCCCCATGATGAAAGGAAGGTGCGGGCCTCGATTGTTCGTTCGGAACCTGGCTTTCTCTTGAGGGGAACTCAAAATACCCCCCAGTAGCAGCAAAACAGCTTTATGAAAGTCCTCGCCTCCTTGGCGAAACCAGTCAAACTGCATTGTTCTGAAAAGGAAGATAGAGTTTCCTTTGTCAAGGAGGACAGTGGGACGAGATCTGGGAGGGTCAGCTCAGAATAAAACGGATGCGTAAAACTGTCATGAGCGACGTACAAATCGGCTGGCACAGGGCGAAAGGTCTCAAGAACCGCCTGCATCTTCTTGGGGTTTCTGAAGAGGGCGAGGACTTGTTTGCGAGCGGTGGCAGTTGGATTCAAACCATGCCATCCAGTAGATATATGAGGAGCGTCTTCTAAGAGGGAGAATGATTTGGTGCGGAGGAGATCACCTTGCAGTATGAGCTTCCGTCTCAGCCTTAAAGTGTCTCTAAGGACCGGATCTCCTCCAGCTTCTCTGAGATCCTTACCCGCCCTTGGGCGTGAAGCGTTTTTGCCCCTACGAGAGTTTTTGCCAGTTTTTGCCTTTTTTTCCTGGGATTTTGAGCCAGTAGTTGGGGGCGTCGGTACTGGGGCCAGGGGAAGCAGTGGATCAGAAGCCGAGGGCTGGCCGTGCGATAGCCTAATAGAGGGCTCAGAGGCGTCGATTTCCCTTGACAAGCAAGGATTAGCACGACTAGGGCTATGAGCGGGCAAGAATGATCACAGCACGCTGCTTACCTCCAGGCCTCGCCCAAGCCGTGGGGGTGCTTGAACTTTTTCTGGCTCTTCCTTTTCGAAGGAATATCATGAGTGCGCGATTCCTCGAAGGCGGAGGCGAGCCCTTGGTTGGACTGCAGGGGGTGAGTGCGAGCGCTTACTGCTAGTTGCAGGTGGCAGACGTTGAAGACATCGACAGAAGTGCCCTCTCGCCCTTCATAGGAAGAGGTTACATCAACTCCAGCGGCTTCGGCATCGTCTAGGTACTGCTGTTCCATGTTCTCCAGGCGGCATTCGCATCGCACTAACTCTGCAGTCTGAAGCCGGCAATATAAAGCGACAAGATCAGCTCTGTTATTCCGGGGAAGTCGAGCGCGCCCTTGCTTACTGGGGAGTCGTCACGCTCTGCCCTCGATTCAGCTCGTGGCGCTGGAAGCAGCGATCGCGAAGAAAGGGAAGGAGCACGAGGCATAGCGGACTGCGAGTCCAAGCCGTGAGTCGGAAGGCAGTGCGCGTAGCCGCCGGCACCCGTCGCTTCGAGACTTGTGACAAAAACCGCGCCGCAGCGATCAAAGCAGCATGTGACTTACGCGTTTACGGCGCGTCGCGGGCGTGCCCCGGCCCCCGCCACCGGCGTCTGGGGCCGACGTGTTGCAGCGTGCTCACTGCTCTCGTTGATTGACAATTGTAAACATCATGTGATAGCCAAGATCAGTTGTACTTAAACGCGGCGAAGCAGGAGCCGGCACTCAAAGGCCTTAGCCCCCTGTCACTGAGGCAAGCCTCTTCCGATCGCCTCGTGGAGACCCGCCGGCAGTTGGTTGAGTGGCGCCAGTAGCGCAGCGCGGCGCATAGTGAGAGGCCTTACTCCCCGCTCGCCTGCAGCTCCTTTATTTCTACACCCCAAGCCGCCAACTAGACCCACCGGCAACCGCCCGCTGCGAAGCGCACCAGCCTCCACCCCGGCCCGGCGTTAGCACCGCTGCGACGCACGCCGCGATGAGCGGACTTCTCCGCCTGATTAGTTCTCCGCCTGATTTGGAACGCTCTGGCCTCGCGCCCTTCGACCCCACGCACGAGAGAGCAGGAGGAGGAGGTTCGTCAGCAAACGGGCGCTTAGGAGTGAGACGAGCAGACGCCCTGCTAGTCGTACCAGGTGAGCCTCGCCGCCGCTGCGCTTCTGGCTCTCGTGCTTAATGGCCGTCCAGAGGGGAGGAAACTCGGGAAAATGTCGCTCGTGCTTCCGCTGGGCAAGGAATTGTCCCCCCGAGCACGGTGGTAGTCTCACTCACTCTTCCATCTCGGGGGTTCGTCCTCTGTGGGCGCCTTCGCCGCAAGATCTTCGACCTCAGCGGACGCGCTTTGCAGCTTGAAGACGCGCTTTCGGGACACGCGGGAAGCAGCCCAGAGACCCGCAAAACCCTCTGCGGGAGGACTTCATTCACTCAGACTGATCCTATGAGGCCGAACGCGGCGGAGGCGGGAGGCACAAGTGAGAACGGCGCAGGCCCGCTGGCTCAGACTGCAGAGGTTGCGGTTGCGCTTCGGACGCGGTCCGTCTCAGAGCGCGGAGGATTAGAATCTTCTGCCAGCGGCGGCTCAGAAGTGAGTCAGTCGTACTTCTCTGCCCCCCGGCAGTCGCTGACTTACCCTCCCGACTGCCTCTCAGATCTCAGGGCCTGCTGTGCGCACGATTTTACTCAACACTGCTCCCTCCACTCCCGCCGAAGCTTCTCTGCGCCAGCCGTCACCGAGTACCCAGCCAACTCCCTTAGCAGCGCGGAAGCCCCTCTTTCCCGACTGCCTACCGCGCTTCATCTACCGCCCGGAAGTCCACTCAGGAGCGACTCAGCGGCCGGCCTCGTACAAGAGCAGGCATCTGGATCGCGCGGACGCTGGGCTTCCAGTTGCTGTGAGACTCTGGCCGCCCCAGCGTGCAAACCTCGTCATCTCCGTCGCTGCCTAGCGGGGCGGCAGAGCATCAGCTTCGGCCGCCGAATCCGTGCAGCGCTACTGCACCCCCGTCGAATGCACCTTCGTCGGGTTTTTTGTGTGAAACCTCCAGCCACCGATTATGGGAGTCTAATTACCCCCGTCGAACTAACGACGTGCTAACGACGAAAACACCGGCACTGGTTTTCTTAGGGCGGAGGGTGACGCAAAAGTTGCAGGGCAGTTGCTCCGCTAGCTGCTTCGACCCCTCGTTCCTTGTCTGCTTCTCAACTGCTGGTGCCCAAAACCAACCTCAGACTGCCGAACCCCCTCTCCTCCTGCTTTCCTCACTGGTGGGAGCCGATCCGCCTCCGCTGCACCCCTCGTGCCATCTTCGCTGGACCGGCGCAAGAAACACGCTCACGGGCCCCTCAGGTCCGATGCTAACGAGCGAACCAACGGCTGCGCCGCGGAAACGATTGCACCCCAGGATAGGTCCAGAAACAGAGAGCCGGCCCCTGAGCCTGGGCAAGGCCAAGCCGCAACTATTCTGAAAGCAACGAAAAAGCTTTGAGCGCGGAGAAAGGGCGCTTGCTGTGGCTAGCTCAGCGAGTCGCATCAGCGCTTTTTTCGACGCCGCCGACCACCGGGCTCCTCCCGGATTCTCCGGTTCTTTCTCTGGCTCTGGTACTTCCGCGCGCCGAGCGCCCAGCACCCCGCGCCGCCGTCGAGCCCAGCTGCGCCGCCAGGCCGTCGCCTTCAGATTGACGGAAGCTCAGGCGCGCCCTGCTGCTACTCCATCCCCTGCAGGCGCCGAGCAAAGCGCGATCTCCAGAGCTCTCTTGAGCCTCGCACACCCCACACGCGCCGCTAGGCACTGTCGCCGCAACTCGACTGGTTTTGGTGCCGATGTAAGCCGAGGCTTTCTACACGTGATCCGGTCCGGGAGTAAGTGGTCGCCGACAAAAACCACGTTGCCTCAGTAACTCCGAGTCTTCATCTTGCTTCATCCACCTCCTCCCCCACACCCCCTCCCTTGCACGCGTCCACTCCGAGCTGGCGAGATACCGCATTCGATATTCAGTCACCTGTTTTATTATTAGATAACCTAGCCAGTTGTATTCGACCACCAATCAATGTACCTTGGCGAGCATGAAAGTCAGCGGAGGGAGCCTGATATAAAGTATTGAATAGCATTGGAGTTTAAATTGTTACGAAGTGATGAAGTCATGTGTACCAACACTAACTAACACGCTAAAGGTAATCCCGAGGTTGCGACGAACGCGGCGGCGGCGGCGAGCCAACGAGCCCCCAAAGAGAAAGCATTCAATTACCTAGCGGTGCAAGCCGTGAACCCGCCGCTGTCACCGCGTTCTAGCGCTCCGTCCCAGGCGTCAGTCTCTAGCGCCAGCGCCCGCACATCCACTAAGGTGTCCATCCCTTCGGTACGATCATCGCACTCGACAGGCGCGCTATGTTGGGCGGTGCGGCGGTGGTGTCAGGTCACAGTTGCGCTTCTCTCAGGTTCTACACGCCCAATTTGTATGGGGAAGTCACGCGGGTGAGCCTAGTTCGTAGGACGGGTGCGCCCGGGACCAAAGGGATCTGAGGAGAAGCACTGCATGAAACCTGCACGGAAAGCGCCGTGGCTCACCGCTGCCGTGCCTCCATTCGTCGCCCGCTTTCATCACTGAGCCTTATGCCCATTGTGCCATCGTTTTTGTCTGAGACCGCCGCAGTTAGGTCCAAAGGCTGCCCCTCGAGCCGTCCCGAGGTCGCCAACAGGGCAGCAGCGATCAACTCGCTCCGCAGAGAGCAAGCGCTTGAATGCCCAGTAAGTAATAAGCCGTCTTCGACGATTTTGACAGGATACGGTGGGGCAAGGAACCAATCAGCATGAGCGACAAAGCTCGCGCAAAAGTCTGGACGTTTATGCACTATCAGTACTTATGACGCTGCAAACAGGCAAAAAGAACGCACGACCCTCAGAACATTGCGTCTTGCGCGCCCTCCCTCGTGAGTCGTGTCCATCCGTTGCTGATCTTCCATTGCCCAGCAACCTGCCAGCAACTGGCGAGCTACACGCGGAGCGCGTTGCGCCTTGCTTCAGGAAGCTCAAAGGGAGTTCGCGCGGCGTATTTTGACCGCAGGAGGCAGGAAACAGCCGGATGGGAACTACAAGGGTGTTGAGAGCGGTGAAACTTGGCGGGCGGTCAATGCAGAGACGCACAGCGGCTGTCAGCCGAACGCGTTCGAAAACATGCGCTCCCTTGATCACACCCCCTCCCTTCTGAGATTGGCCCTCGCACGCGGCGCGTCAGTCAAACCGGTCGAAGCTGCACTCTGGGTTGCGTTCATGAAACGGCAGCCGATCTATAGACGGCGTGTACGGCTCCTGCCTGTGTCCGCGACCCACAGCTGCGAATGGAGAGGCCGTGGGTCGAGAGCTTTGCGTAGACGAGACTTGGAGGTGGGAAACGGGAGGGCCGTGATGGCGGTGGGTAGAAGTGAGATGCACTGAACAGTGAGCACTGTCAAAGCGTCGCTGACTCATGCGCAAACAACATCACATGATGTGGCAGCGGCATCTCAGTCTCAGAGGCTCGTTCACCCAAAGGAAAGCAAAAAATCAGTGTATTTGGGGGGGTACTACAAATGCAAGAGTCTATAAGAGATGAGGAGCGATGCAAAAATCTAAGCAGGCCAAAACAGAACGAAAAATGCACACAGCGATAGACAGGCTTGGATTAAGTGGGGGGAGTGGGGAGAAGGCAAGGTACGTCAATGAACATCTGGGCTAAAACCTTTGCTGCTTCCTTCGACTCCTCACCAAGGGGGTGGTCTTCGTCCTCTATAAGCTTGACTTGCATCATAGACAAGGACTGAAGGGAATGGGCGGAATCGTTGCCTTCTGAACGTATTATGTGATTTCTTTGGCTGAGAGCCTGCATGGTCTGCTTGGAAGCGAGAATCGCCTTCAGCGATTTGAGTAGGGCTGCGGCATACTGTTTGGGGACAAGGGACTGAGTTACTCCTGGAGTGCGTAGTTCTGAGATCATGCCCTGCAGCAGGCCCACGAGCACACCCTCCCTGCGGACATCGTCGGCTTCAATCGCCAGGTCGGTGGAGCTTGCATTAGGAAGATCTTTCTTCTTGCAGCCCTCGTCAAGCTTGCGGCGGAAAGCGTGGGAGGCGCTGGTAAGCTTGAGTTTTTTGAGCTTTAGTAGGAAGGCAAGGGCTTTCATGGCATCATCGAGCAAGGCCCTTGCCTCTATCCGGGTGATGGTTTTGAGATCCTGTAGCAGTCGCGTCAGCCGAGCAGTGGTGGAAGGCAGACAGGCGTTACCTTCGAGACAAGCCACTTCTGTACGTCATCCACGGCCGCAGTCAGGAGCAGGTTATCTTGTTCCACGGAGGAAAAGCGAACAGATAAAGCCCTCAGCTCCTCCATGATGGAGGCGTTAGTTGCGGATAGGGCAGAGAGTTCATTGGTGTGCTCTTGACGCTCCTTTGTCTGGGACTTAGAGGAATCCGCCAGCTGCTGCGTGATCGCCTGAAGCTGTTTGGCGACGAGAGCCCCCTGCTTCCGCTGCTCTTCCAGCATCTCTTGTTTAAAAAGCTTTTGCAAATCCTCCTGCCGCCGCTGAGCCTCAGCATGAGCTGCCAGGAATTCGCCTTTCAGGACCTTGCGAGATTCCGCGCATTTCTCATTGCATTCCCGCTGGTCGACCGAAAGCTTACTCATCGCCGCCTCCAGTTTTTCCAGGAAAGCTGGATCATGAGCTTGGGGGAATTCGGAACGCAGGGGGGTGGCTTCTCCATGCTTACTGTCCATAGCGATGGGTGTAGTTGCAAGTGAGGTAGAGCGAGGGGAGAGGTACGTGGAATGGGAATGGAATGCACCGCCTTCCGGTAAAGTATCCTCAGATTCGGAGAGCGGCCGGCCAGTACCAATAGCAGACTCAGTAGAGGTGAAGGAGGAACTTAGTGATTCCGATGAGGCCTGATCCGAGTCTGATGCGGATGATTCTTCATCCGCTTGGCCGTAAGCGTCCACGAACGATACGGCTCCAAGTATCCAGGAAATGGGGCGCTCCATGGCTAGAGCTGGCATTGAAAGTCAATGGGCATCGTTTAAGAGCAAACATCTCAGACCCGCAGGCTCCCTGAAATAATATCTTTACGTCCTAGTTTCCAATCTGAGCCGACTGGCAGTCATTGAACCATCGATAGCAGACCCCGCTCTGCGGTCCCCGTTCAGAAGTCATGGCCATTTCAAGCCGAAGCTTTGTAAAAACCAAGCCGGCCTCGGCATGCGATAAACGCATAGCATTCGGACTACTTCAACTTGCGACACCGCAGTAATCGATCGCGGTGGAATGCTCTCTGCTGGCTTGTCTTCTTCCACCGACGCCCAATCAGTCTTGCTCTGGCTCTCCAAAAATGCAGATATTTTTGGTTGATTTTTGGTCTAGAAATTCCCACTAAGCCTAATAATAGTGATGTTATTTTTTGGCTTATATTTTGGCCAGACCGAAGAGCAACGCTAGATTTGAATTTTTAAAAGCAATGCTGTGCATTTAATCAATATTGCCCGGCTGCTCTACTGTCGAATATGGGTGTTGGTCATGAGAGGCGTAGTGGGACTGCTGTGGCACGGCCTTGTGAGGCATAATTATTTTAATCCCCCCTGTACCCTCGTCTGTCACATAGGTAAGGATTGGTATACGCGGGGGCCAGTGCCCTGGCGCATCAGTCTTGGTTGCTGTAAACCCGTGCTATATCAGGAGAGGCAAAAAAACACTGATCTAAATGAGCCCAGGCTTTTTTATAATAGGAATAGCGATCTACGCCTGTTCATCGCACCGCGGGACGCACCGTGATATTTGAGAACAACACCGGCATTGTTCCGTGTGGCAGATCACCGCGATGCATGCCTGGCCACCGGCTTGTTGGGCCGCTTTGCCCTGCCTGACGCGCGGCATTTCGCGGTGAGCTAGCTCGGTAGGACGCACGGAGTATACCCCGACGTCGGCTCAACAATGGGCTCGCGCGTAAGCATGCAGTGCAGAAGGACTAAATGGCGAAATGGCGCCTCTGCTGTATTCGGCGACTTTGAACGCCGTTTACCAAGGGTGAGATGTGCGCACGCCGCTGCGCCCTGCATGTGGGCAGGCGATTGGCGAGCCCCAGCGCGGTCAGGCTGGTCTTCCTATTCGTCTTCTGGTGCGGCGAGAGCTACTTAGTAGCCCGCACCCACTATAGGACAGGCGCCACCGACTTAAGCGGCGGCGAGGTAATTAGAAGTCAGCGGCTAGGGCAGTGGTGTGATAATAGGCAACTTACCCAGCTGTGTGAGATGAATGATGAGAGTGCAAAGTGCAACGGACAGGGTACCTCCGGGTGCTGTGGATGGATGCTATGCAGGAAAATCAACACTACCTAGGCTGCCTGCTGCGGTGCACTGCGGTGCACTGGAAAGAGAAAACACAGCTCACGCTTCAGTTTGCTCTTCGCTGGCGGGGGTGCACTTACAGGCTGTGTTAATACCGCCTCCTGAAATCCCATCCCTTACGCCCTCATGGCCTATGCTGCAGCACTAGCTACCCCGTCAGCACCTACTTTCTTGCCAAAGCTCCAGTGTTTTCATAATCTGTGGGGCTGCAGGAAAGGTGCAGAGAGCTCCTAGACGACACAAGAACAGAGGGCGGAATGGGTCCCTAAAGCTCACGCTCCAGTAGACAAGATGCACGGGTAGCGGAGATAAGAATTCTCCACGTCGTGTCGAGACAAGCGCGGGCGGCATCAGGAAAACGAGTTTTTTTCCCAGTCAAATATTTATATCTCTATTTGACTTTATGTGACGTCATTCAATTATTGTTGGGATCAAAACGCGTCACGCGTGGCAATCTTCCGCCTCAATCTTCCATCTGAACTTTCTCGACAACCACAGCACTTAAATCTACAATTTTACGTGCGTTAGAAAGGTGCTGCGTAGGAGATGTGCAACAAAAAAAAAGAAGTGGAAATGTATCATGCATAAGTACCGAAATATAATAAATACAACTGCGACTATGACTGCGAACTTTTGAGAGATTGGCTCAATGGTTCTCTTTAATTTTTGAAAAACATACTCTTATGTATCTAATATGGTGCAATGTGTGGTTTTATTTTAGAGATTTCGACGCTGTTGATGGTTAAATCGCCAACACAGCTGCTGCCCACGACGAGAACGGTCACGTGCCCTGGTCACCGCAGGCTTGGAGCAGCCGGCTGCCGCATATGCGATTTGACCATCAACAGCGTCGAAATCTCAGAGAAAAACCAAACGTTGCATCATATTAGACGCATGAGAGCATGTTTTTCAAAAATTAAAGAGAACCATTGAGCCAATCTCTCAAAAATTCTCAGTCATAGTCACAGTTGTATTTATTATATTTCGGTACTTATATTCCACTTTTCTTTTTTTTCGGTGCACCTCTCCTACGCAGCACCTTTCTAACGCACGTAAAATCGTAGATATAAGTGCTGTGGTTGTCGAGAAAGTTCAGATGGAAGATTGAGGCGGCCCAAAGATTGCCACGCGTGACCCGTTTTGACCCCACCGCCAGGTAGAATGAAAACGGCAATAATACGCTCTATAAGTAGCCGGAAATGTTTTGGAAGTGACCTGGGAGCGCTCCAGATTGCCTCACCATGCTTTAGTGTCAATAACTTGCAAATCTCATCACTGCATTATACATTTTATACTTAGTCTTAATTCTTTGTATTAATTTGTATTGAAAAAACATTTTATTCACCACAGACTGTGCATGTATTGTACTATGCCAACGCCCTAAATCCCCATCCAATACCGCAAACGCCGGGGCGCGGGCGTCGTCGAAGGCGGCTGCGAAGCGAGGTGTTGAGCAGGCCGCATCGAGCAGGCCGCATCCCGGCCAGCTCTCCTGCGCCGTTGGACGTCGAGACGACGGCAGTCAGCCGCGTCGAACTGGATGTGCGGTGGGCTGGTCCTGACAGGCCCGTCGGCGCCGAGGTCGTCGAGACGGAGGCGGCGTAGGACGTTTGGCAGGACGTCCTGCGTATTCGCGCCAATCCGGTGTCCTCGAATCGCAGATGCGACGCGGCGATCTCTGGTTGCGGTTGGCGTATGTCAGTGAATGAGGGGCGGGTAGCGCAAGAAGGTACATCACCTGGAGCCACCTGTATCGACAGCCGTTGGGCGTGGCTCATGCCCGCGTTCGTGCGCGGTTTAGTGCACGCATCAGTGGGACGGGGGATAGGCTAAGCGACGACGGAGGCGGCGGCTTCAGGCGGGCGGCGCTAGGGCATCGTCGATGTGGTTCGGAGTGAAGAGCGGTAGCGGCGACGCGTCTTCGTGGGGTTTACAGGTCATGGAAAGCGGTGGATGGACAGGGAGGACGCCCGGCCGCGTGTCGCATACGCGCCGTCTGGCGAGGCGGAAGAGCAAGAGAAGGTGCCGACACGAGCGTCGCAGCTCGTGCAGGTGTCATGAGTGCCCCCAGGGCCGATGCAATTTCCGATGGCTCGCACCCCATCCATCCTGCGCAGAGGATCCGCGCCGAACTGGGATCGGGACGCACATAGACCGCGGGGGGTGGGGGTGGTGAGGTCAAGAATGCCGTCGGCGTAGTCGTCGTCCTCGGGTTCATGGGCGTGCCAATACCGATGGCGGCAATGGGCTCAAACCAAGGCGAGAGTGGGTGATGAGGTGGAGCAACGAGCACCGCCCGCCAACGGGGCTGGCTGTACTGGTGCAGACGGCGTTGGAGGAGGCGGCGAAGGGGCAACCCGATGCACCATGGGTACGTTCTCCTCACCCTGCAGCGCGTCGAGGCGTTGGTGGCGATCGGAGAGTAGAGCAACGGCGGACGTGCGCGCAGTACGCGGGGAAGCGGCGCAGTGGATTGGCCAAGCGGACGTAGAGCAGGGAGATGTCTTCGTGGCCTGCTGGCGACGGCGACGGCGGTATCGACAAAGTGGGCAGGCGTCACGGCGATGGCGGGATCGACAGCGAGGGCGGGATCGAGCGGAGTCGCCAGAACGAGGCGAGAGTGGGCGCTAATGCGGGGCGATGAGCACAGGCCGCTGTGCACCTGATTGAGGGCGGCGGGGACGGTGTCGGGCGGCCTGGGTACGTTCTCCTCGTCCAGCGGCTCATCGAGACGCGGGTGGTGACCGATGCTGGAGAGTAGGCGAGCAGCGGGCGGCGGACGAGAGCGCCCAGAGCTGGTGAGAGAGGGGCTAGAGTGTGACACAACAACCTGGTGATGAATCTGCGAACGATAGTTCCATAGTCGCCATCGCCGGTGCGCGGACCTTCGGAGTTGCTGGACTCTTAGGCGTAGTGCGGGCTGCAGCCTGGATTTCGTAGTTGGGCCAGCACTGGTCATGATAGAACAGGGGTCGGCACTTGTTGCCTGATGTTGTTCTCCAGGAGCTGTGCGAATAAGTAAGAAGAGCGCTGCAGATTCGGATGCGCACATTGATGGCGTCATAATACCACAGTGTTGCTTCTAATCATAAATTAATTCGGGACCGGTTTCTAATTGAACTCTCGATGAATACTATCTAAAACGCCTGGCCTCTCCGATTCCGTCTTCAACTCACTTTCAAGAGGCTTCCGTTTTCTTGGCCCAGTCGACTGGCCTTCGAATGATCTTTCACCTGTCATTTAAAAGGCCACCCTATGCCCTTGGATTTATACTGCTGCTTCTGCTTCTTATGACCCAACTCTCTTGCGTTGCAGGGTGCAGCCGAACTTTCGCTGAAAATAAGAATCTGTCCTTGCATAAAAAAAGCTGTGTGCATGTCCAACGCCTCCGCCAATCATCTCGAGAGTCCCGGCAGAAGAATGGGCACCTCCAAAACTTGTTAAGCCGTACGGCTGGCCCTGCGGACCGAAAGCATAGGCTGAGAGTAAGTGGTTTGTAGAATGTGTTGTGATGATGCTGAATTTAGGCCCCAGGCTGCTCTTTCATCCACCACCAGTATCATAGCAGGCTCTTCCCTCGCCTCAGACACCTCAATCTCAACCCCCCCCTCCACCTCTGCATCCACCGACGTAGCTGAGCCGGAAGTGGCAATGGATGTTGATGCCGATTCTGTTGTTCTCCCCTCACTGCCTGTCCCATGCCTCACAAAAACAGGACGACCTAGACGCAACTACCGAATCCCGCGCCGTTTCAATGATTTTATTCCCGAATCGGCTGCTGTTCCGAACTCTCCTGCTGAAACTTGGCGGACAGTGGGATCCGTCAAACGCATTATTCTTATCGTAAGGGACCGGTTGATCACAGCTGCCGACTCATTCGGAATTTGGAGAGACTACCCGAGAAGACCAACCAGGGACCCGGATGCTTCGCTGCACCCTGGTGATTTGAAGGAACTCTCTTCCACAAGAAAGGCTTTGCCCACTCATCGAATCTTACCACAACTACCCGATTCTCCCAGCCAATCCCATTGGCCTTTTGCCAACTCGACAATTCATGGAGTGATGCAGTGGCTAAATAACGGGAGTACCTCCAAATCTGAAGCACAAACAAATGAATTCATAAGCAAAGTTATACTTTCCCCTGAGTTTCATCAAGACCATCTTGCAGGCTTTGATGCCCACCGTGAAAACCTCCGCCTTGACGAAGCACTGGAAAAGTCCTCTTTCTACTCTCAGTTTAAAGAAAGCGCCATTGACATCTTAGTGCCATCTGGGGCCGTTGGCGTCCCTCCAAAAACTTTCACTGTATCTGGACTGCTTCATCGAAAGCTCACGACAGTCATTTCGGAAGCATTCAACAGCTCGTTGTCCCACCTTTTTCATTTCTCGCCTTTTAAGCTATACCACCCCTCTCCCATCACCAAAGAAGACGAACGTATTTTCAGCGAAATCTACACCTCGGATGCTTTTTTAGAAGAATACGAACGGGTTCAGCGCCGCCCACTACTTCCTCCCGAGGACCTTGGATGCAAAAGAGAGAAAGTTGTGGCTGCTTTAATGTTCTCTTCTGATGCCACCCACCTGACAAATTTTGGAACTGCAAAAGCCTGGCCAGTCTATCTCATGCTGGGAAATCTCTCAAAATATATCCGGGCCCAGCCGAATTCAGGAGCGATGCACCACCTGGCCTACATTCCATCAGTAAGTAATCCGCCCTTCAGCTCCAGTCTCCCGCTCAAGTGTACTAAATCCCCCTTATAAAGCTACCAGATTCATTTCAAGATTTCGCATCTAATTTCCACTGCAGGTGGCGGAGTCAAAAAAGGAATATTCTGTCTCATTGCCGGCGTGAGCTAATGCACAGCGTATGGAGTACAATCCTTGATGATGATTTTCTTCATGCCTGTACCTATGGAATGGTCATTGAGTGTATTGATGGAGTGGAGCGAAGGGTTTATCCAAGGATTTTTACGTACTCTGCTGACTATCCCGAAAAGTACGTACCACAACCCTCTCTATGAATATCCCTTCTAATGCACTAACTCATACAAAAGAGTTCTTTTAGCTTGTATCAGGGAGAATGGGTTATTTCCCTGCCATAGATGCCTTGTTTCCAAGAAGGATATCCATCTACTTGGCTTCCCTGATGATGTAGCAGTCCGCATACAGGGTGTTCGCACATTTTTGGCAGATCAAGTTACTAAGGCTCGCAACCTCATCTACAGGAAAGCCAAGCCTATCAATGGCACTGAAGTAGAAGACCTCCTCAAGGACACTTCCAGTGTTCCAACCAAGGTGCAACTTTCAGCTGATTTGAATACTGGCTGTTCTTTGACATATTCATAGAATGCATTCGTCGACCGTTTAGGAGCAGCGTTCAGCCCCTCGAAAATGCTTGTTGTAGATCTCCTGCATGAGTTTGAACTAGGTGTTTGGAAGTCACTTTTTATACATCTTATTCGTCTGCTCTACGCTGCAGGTAAAGGCTCTGACCGATTAGTAATGGAACTCAATGCAAGGTTTGAATAGGTGCATATAGTCATTTTATCTTGCTCTTACACCCTTTCTCTCCTTGTAGATATCGTCAGATCTCAACATTTGGCTCTGGCACCATTCGCAAGTTTTCCGAAAACTCATCGGAAATGAAAAAATTAGCTGCTAGGGACTTTGAAGATTTACTCCAGGTGGGCTGGATTGATAATTGAGCCCTTTTAATACCTTGTTATTTACTTATAATTCATTATAGTGTGCAATCCCAGTATTTGAAGGGTTATTTGAAGAGCCTTATAATGACAGCCTGATGAAGCTACTCTACCAAACAGCAGAATGGCATGGTCTAGCTAAACTTCGCATGCACACAGAGTCATCGCTAGCTCTACTGGAGGCTTTGACAACAGAATTTGGCTTGCTCGTGCAGAGTTTTCAAGAGCTAACGTCTAGAGATTTCATTACTGTGGAGCTTCCTAAGGAGAAGGGGGCTAGAGATCGCAAAGAAGCAAAGAACGCTAGCTCATCTGCAAAGGTCCAGGCTTCTATCGATGCTCATCCAACAGCAGAATCTACAGACAGCAACAGCACTGGAGATATTGCTCTACCAAAGGTGCCTGCAGGAAATCCAGGAAATTCAAAAGGTAGGCGTTAATCAACATGACCAGATCAGACCTACTCTAATGATAAGTTTGCAGCAGCAGAGGCTTCTTCTTCTGGTGGACGAAAACTCAAAACCCTAAGTTTGTCAACCATCAAGTACCACTTTCTCGGAGATTACGTTCACAGTATTCGCCTCTGGGGCACCACTGATTCATATTCAACGCAACTAGTAAGTCATCCTCTGTTTCAATATAAAGACAGGATGAATACATTCCCATCTTCTTTACTTGATGATAACAGGGAGAACTAGCCCACCGACTAGTGAAAAGACTATATGGCTTAACTAACAAGAAAAATGCCATCCGACAGATTGGTAAGAAATATTGCAGGAAGGAGGCACTCCATCCATCAGAACAACAAGAAATTCTTGAGGCCAGCCAGGGGCGCGTTGAGGACCATCACCGAATATCAAGTTCTCGAAACACGCCAATCAACATATACGAATTCTTACTGATTAATCCCCAGGACCCGGCAAAGAAAGTCAGTACCTATTGAGCGTTAACGTCGACCCTTTTTTTCTTCCAAATTCACTAACTAAGCCTCGTAGAATTTCATCAATTCCTTGAAAGATCACCTTCTGGTGCGCCTCCTTGGCCGTACTTTCGATGGGGATACGGATGAAGCTTTCACACCTGAGGATCGCCTGACGGTTCGAATTAAAAACGAAACCATTTTTCGAGTTCGGACTGCCCGAATCAATTACACTACCTACGATTTACAAAGAGCTCACGATACAATCAACCCAAGGAATCATCCCTACATCATGGTGGCATCTCCTGAAACAGACCCCGGCTCCCATCCTTTCTGGTACGCCGCAGTAATTGGTATCTTCCATGCCACAGTACAGCACGTTGGAAAGGATTCCCAAAACTATAGACCTCAGCCAATGGAATTTCTTTGGGTGAGATGGCTGGGAGTAGTCCCTGATCACCCTTTCGGAAGACAACAGTGCCGCCTGCCAAAGATTGGATTTGTTCCTGATTCAGATGAATTTGCGTTTGGATTCCTTGATCCCTCCCTTGTTTTGCGAGGCTGTCACCTCCTGCCCTCCTTTGAGGATGGAAGGACCAAAGAACTCCTTACAACACCAACTAATTTGGCTACAGAAGCAAGGCTGTCTGGCGAACAAGAGGACTGGGAGAATTTTTATGTGGGAATGTAAGTGACTACTTGAATCTTTTCTTTGTCTTTTCTTGGCTTTGACTGGGTTCCGACTTCATTTTTTTTTTAGCTTTGTTGATAGAGACATGTTAATGCGACACTTGGGGTACGGAATCGGCCACAAAGGTCAAACTCAGCATACCGTTTCCTCCAACGGAGTCAATCAAGGACGAGCCAGGCCACCCTTGGGCATCCGCCGCAGCGCAGGAGTTGTGGTGAATTCTCGAATTGAACAGGAAGGCGATTCGTACTCCAGTGAAGACTCGGATGAACATTCGGACGGAGAGTCTGAAGATTGGTCTGATGATGATGATGATGAAGATACGGAGGGGTGTTTCTAGGTGTGTAGTCATAATTACCAGCATATGGAGGTGGGGGACGGGCCCATGGAATTCAGATCATGATGTATTCCTTTCATTTTATTCCTGGAAAAAGTTGGTTCGTAATTTTTATTCAGCGCGCCCTGAAGCCTTTCCTCGGAGATAATGAGGCAGTGTCATTCTTTGTCACGCCCACCCGCCTGTCTTTCATGACGAACGCAACGGAATTTCTAGATGGTGTCCTCTCTCTGGGTACAACTTGCCTCCCTGACCCCTTTGGTTGCTCACCTTTTTCCTGCCAGACGCCGTTAATGGTTAGGATGCCGCTCAGAAACGGAGAACTCCGCTCATGACAATTACGTGCATCCACTCGCTGGCCGCGGTGATGCACTCATTTGGCACTCATTCCTACTCAATTTGTAGTTGCAGTAAATGCTCATACTCTCATCCGACCTTGACGACGAGAACTTCCCATTTGTGTGAGCAACATCACCAGCACTGCGCTCGATCGCTTCTTCCCTGCCGGAGTGTGTCTTTGGCCTCGTCTCTGGCCCTTTGGGATCCATTTCCACCTCGATGAACTTGAGGGGCGTTGTGAGCTCTCTGCTATGCGTCACGGAGAGGTGTGCTATGAATTAATGCGCACATTCGCGCCCTTACTCACTCTACCAAACAGCTCCGGAAACAAAGGCAAATTACCTTGTGTTGGCGCATGAGGTATAATACAACCACCCCCCAAATACCGCAAGCAAGCGACGCCCAACACGCTGCGGCCGACGGCCGTACTTGAGTTAGTGCATGGAGTAGCACGCCTCGTCGATTGCTTCGGTCAGCTGCGGCCAGACACCTTGAAAGCACATACGGGTGGTGCGGACTGCGTCAGCAATGATCGAGGAGCCGGGTACCCGATGAGATGAGGAAACAACGCACTGATCAGGCGAGGTGCATTCGTTTTGTTCACCAGCGAATCAAATGCGTTCTGGTATCTTTTCCGCAGTGTGATTCTTTTCTTCCTCTTTGTTGAATCTTTGCGCATTCTCCTTTTTTAAAATTTCACCTGGCTCTATTCGATCATTCCAGCAGATACAAGAAACCTCTGTTTCCTCCTGTCTTAGCTCAGCTGTACACTCGCGCTACCTATCGTCGTCACCGCCTGTGAGGCGCGCATTCTGCACAGTTATGAATCACATGTAATATAAGGGCTGGTCTCTGAGCCGTCATGTCCGTCATCAACTGAATACAAAGCTGCGATGGACTGGTTTTTTTTCTTTTTTTCTTTTCTTACACTAATTTTCTCTGCCTTACACCCGGAAACGACACCCGCACTCCCTAAAGCACCCACAACGCCTGCCCTACTGCAAGATACTAGTTCTCCATGCAACTATTTACACTGCTTCTACCGCTGTCCAATTATGTGCGCAAGTCATAGCTTACCTTAAGCATCACAAAGATATTGTAGAATCTATGTCGAGGCGACACTTTCCTGATACCTAGGATACAACTTCTGCAGCAAGCAGCTGAGTGTTTATTACCTGACATAATCCTGAGCCACCCTCTCGCCCCGAATATATCTGATATTAGGCATATAGCCGAATACAATCCACAGCACTGGATTTATATTGAAGGCACATACTACGCAGCAGCCTGTTGTTTCCATGAAGTCTGCTATAATTGTATGCCCCCCTTCTGGGAAGGAAACATTCTGATACTTCGCATGTAATTCAACCTGGTGCATGAGGACAAATTTATGCTGAAGATGTAAGGCGTATATCAGACATTCAAATATCTATCATCCACCGCAATCTTGCGTCCTCCGCTGAGACTATTGCATTCTGATGCTTGGTATGCAATCCTGCGTAATCCGTGGGGTCATGTTTATGCTGAAGATGCGCACTGTATATCAGACCCTTACATGTTTATCATCTACTGCAATTATGCACCCTCTGTTCAGACCAAGTTCAGACCAAAGCATCCTGATGCTCGGTATAAAGCGCCGCATAAGCAACGCATAAGCCTATATATACAAGCATCGCACCGCCGCCTCGGCGTCGGAGTTGAAACCTGAACCCAACTTGAACTTTTCCACTTTTGACCAATAAATTACCTCTGTTAAGAGCTATGCCACGTTTTCTTCTTCGTTGTTGAGATATGGTCGTGAATCTTTCAAGTTTCGTGACGGTTAAAATAGAAATCTATTAGCAACGGGAATGGTAATTTATTACGTACAGTAGGTCCCAAGTAGGTCCCATCTGCCTTCGACGCGTCACATGCTGACCACGTGTTTTGGCGCGTCTCATTAATCCTCGCGTCTTTTTCGGCGCTTAAACAGCTGTCTGTATTGCAGTTCCACTAGAAGCTAATGGATCATAAAATATGTAACAAATAAGCCTGAGCTATATCTAGAGCATGGATCTATGATTTTTCTCATTATAATGAGGCGATTTATTCACTAAAACCCTCGTGTCTATTTCGGCGCTTAAACAGCTGTCTGTATTGCAGTTCCACTAGATACTAATGGATCATACAATACGTATCAAATAAACCTGAGATGATTTTTCTCATTATAATTAGACGATTTATTGATTGATACCCTCGTGTCTTTTTCGGCGCTTAAACAACTGTCTGTATTTGCAGTCCCACTAGAAACTAATGGATCATACAATATTTATCAAGTAAGCCTGAGCTATGCCTAGATCATGGATCTATGATTTTTCTCATTATACTTAGGTAATTTATACCTAGCCAAAGGCCTTGCAAAACATGAGCGTACACTACCAACTCAAGTTGTTCACCTGATGGCTTCCATTAGACTTAAGCTTTTGATTTTCTCGCAGTCACTGTACACAAAAGCTGAAAAGAAGTTGCACTTTTTCTCTTCAGACTCTCTCACCACCACCACCACCACCACACCACCACCACCACCACCACAAACTACCATGCAGATAACTATCTCAGTTATCACAACAGCAGTTCCCAAGAGGCTCTATCCGGCCCTCCTCAAAGGCGCGAGGAAAGCATTAGACAAGAATTATACGTCGCTCTCGCCGTACAGTGAGAACCTGGTAATAAGGTGAGTCGACTTCCTCAAGATACAGCGGACGGTGTTTGAGATTCACCCAACAGCGCACCACCGCTTGGCCCAAAGGAATGCGTCCTAGCTCGCGTATACGCACGCAACCAGGGGCATTTCATCGGCCCTTTTGGATTCAATCTGCGCGACGGGAGCGCAAATGACTGCCGCGGCCGCTCCGCGATCCTTCGAAACACCACCTACGCAAAAATTAGAGACGGGGTAACGTTTCTAGGGTATGTTTTGACTTAATTCGACTTGGTTTTTGTTTTGTTAATTCATCACTCTCAGTACCTGGTCACCTCCCAAAAACTAAACCAATAACAAGTCGATACTCTTTCTTTTTTCGTCGATAGATTTCGTTGTATATACTTATCGAAAATCGTTATCTATCAGTCGCTTTGGACGCAGCACTTTATACCAAAGATCTGCGGTATTCGTAAGATTCATACGTATGTATCATCTGGTGCAATGATACACTTTTTCTGGAGGCAAAAAAAAATCAAGACATTTGAAGTATAATCGAACATAGACCACGATACCCGGGTTATACGATAGGCATAAACGGTGCAGCAGACCGTGAACTGAATATCGTCGACTATAATTTTGCCATACATTATAATGCTTCAGCACTCTGATGCTTGGTATACAAAACGGCGTAATTTATGGTATTGATTTATACCAGAGATATATAGTATTCATGAGATCCTTACATATGTGTCATTTACTGGAATTATGTGGTCTCTAATGAAGCCAGAATATTCTGATATCTAGTATACAGTGCTCCACAAGCTAATGTATCCAAGCATAGCACCGCCACTTTATTGTCGGAGCTGTAACCTGACCCCGATTTTTCCGCTTTTCACTGATGGAAGCGATTTCGTCTCATCTCATCGATGTTTCTTCGCAGGTGTGGGTCAATCAATACAACATTCTCAACAACAATGTTCCTTTCGGGGGCAAGAAGCAATCGGGTATAGGTAAGTGCTAAAAATCTGCGGTCGTTGCTACTTCCTCCATTTCTATCGCGTCTGATATCTGGATATATTTGCTAACGCAATGTTCGCATACGGCAGGTCGTGAGCTGGGAAGCTACGCCCTCGAAGAGTACACATCAGTCAAGGCGGTTCACTGGAACTTCGGCGAGAAGCTCGAATGGCCTCTCTAAACAGAACAAACAGGATTGCATACTATCACCAATTTAACAACACCTATCTACACGCTACACTCAATCAAATATCTTGCAACGTGCTTTACCTTTCCTTGTGCCTCAACTCGAATATTTCGCGCAGTTCCTCGTCCTTTCCTTCGTGTTTGCGACTTAGTGCTCGTTCGAGAAAAGTACTTATATAATCTCTTCTCTCATGCTCAACGATAAACTTCACCTTGAAAAGCCTGTCGCCTCTGAGTATATTCCATGTGTTTATGTTTAAACCATCTTCCAGTGCCACCGGAACCATAAAGAATCGCCAATTACGCTCCATGTACGTACACACAAAGGGCCAGTGCATGTTACTTTTGCCACCTGTGTCCATTGGGGTAACGCATCTTGTGCCACGAGTCCGCCACGAGGTAATTATCCCACAGATGTTGGGTAGTACGAGTCATGAAAAGAACCCGGTCGATCTGAGATTGGTGGTACTTAGGTACACATGTTCGGCTTTCACCACCATTTAGCGGAAAATGTGAAACTCCAGCTCGTCGCAGGTCTTGCATTCGGAGTAAATTGTACCTTTTACAGAGAAGTGGGGCCTGAGCTGTCGTTAAGTCAACCAAATTACTATTCAGAAGGCCGTCGGTTTACGGAGCAGGCCAAAAAATTGACATCATTATTAACCGAGCATGAAGAAAAAGCCCGTCAGAGATATAGTACTTGAAGAAACAGTTTCGATAAATAATGAAATGGAGAGCATATAGAGATTGTTCAGGAAAGCGAAATAGATACGCCTTATCGGAAACCAGCGAGAAGGCTCGGGCTTTGAGCGCCACTAATCATTCGACTCAGACATGCTGTCCTGAGACGCGTGGTTGGGAGACTCGTACTCTCTGGAGAATAATCGGCTAAGTCGAGTTGGCGCTCGGTATGCAAATATGAGAACGTACCCTGAAGTGTCGTAGCCGCTTAGATTTTCGAAAACCGCCAGATTTGATTCAGGGTAAGTCTGGTAAACATGGGAAGGATCTGCCAACGGTACCGTGTACATTGCGTTGTTCTGGCTAAAAGGCGACAAGTACGCAGGGGAATAGTTTTCGGCAGAGCTGGGTACGGCGTTGGGCGCGCTGTTGCTGCTTGGAACGAACTGGTCGTACGACGTCGGCTGGACGACCGACCACGCATTTGCTCTTGTATACGAAGTATAATGCGCAGAGGGCTGTACAGCCCCCATGGCCTGCTCCTGCTGATAGGGCGAGTGCCGAATATATCGAGACGACTGTGCATCCGACTGGTCGTGATAATGGTGTGCTTGTTGCGTTTGTTGTGCATCATCCGAGCGCGGGCTGCTCTGAACCGGCCAGTGGGGAGCCTGCGGTAGTACGTGCGGGGCGTTCGCGTGCTGATGGGGCGGGTATACACTGGGGTGATAGTGGAATGGGGGCGGCACATTGTTAGGGAGAGAGCCTATGCGGTCGTGCCTTTGGGAATGTGACGTGTCTTCGGAAACTGGGACGAATACGCATTCTTGACCGTCCTTGATACACCTTTCACAACTAGGTGAGTTCTTTTCAAGCTTCCGGCACTGGGGAAGTAACGACCGTCAGCGTCCCACTTAGTATAGTAATGAAAACGATGGCACCTTGAGCTTACGAGCTCTACAAACGGTACATGCCATGGGGACACGTCTGAGCTCTCGGTTCTCGTAATTTCCGGTGGCGTCCATAACTAGGTTCGAGGAGTCCATGGAGTCTCGCTGAGCAAAGCAGGCGAACGTTGTAAGGGAAGCCGGAAAATCGGAGGGGTTGGTCTGAGTGTAACCTGGAACGTCCTTTATAAAGCCGACAATATAGGCTGGTTTGAGGCAGGGCAAGCGCATGCAACTTTATCTGAGGAAACGGAAGAGATGGATCGGGATACGTGACATAGCAGATGTGGCCTAAGTGATGGAAAGGTTGCCGCAGATAGGATTTGTTTGGGATTTGGCAAGAGTCATTCTTGCCATCTTTAGCGCCAGTAAGATGCCGAGCGTTAAATCAGTCTTGCTTCATGGGCACGTTTCGAGGCGGTAAATCTTGATCGACCGGTTGCATAGCGTGCACTTGTTTTGATGATGATGAAAACCAACAGTTCAGGTGTCCGTACTTGGTCTGTTGGTATCCTTGAACGGCATCGAAGACTTCATAGTGACATAACCAAATATATGGCCCATTTTCCGAGAAACACGGTGTTCAAAGGTTTAAAGGTTGAGCCCATTGGCATGGTCGATTAAAATACACCTATATAGGAGGGGTGCCTTTCCGCAGTTCCGATTAACTAACGAGAAATAAACCAGAAAGAGGGCGCGTGCTCACCACTCGTCGAAAATTGGGAACACAGTCGTCATCCATTGCGAGATAATTAGGCGGTTGTCACTAAACTGTCAGCCAACGGAGTCTACGGTCGAGAGTGCGTCATCTCCATCTCTGAACTTTCAGGGAAACCTTAGAGAGTTACGACAGTACAAACACAGCATTCCTATAGCAAACAAAATATACGGATACAAGGAGATGATTGATCGCACCTACAGTGCCAGGTAATCACGGACTTCCTCTTCTGACAATTTCCTGAAAGTCGGTTTCGGCCGCCCTGTCTCACCTCCAATCTTTCCTTCCTCCTGTTCTGCAGGCGTCGGAACAGTGATCACCCCAATTTCAATGGTCTTCTCTGTCATTTGTCCCTCAAAACCTTCCTTGAGGGTGAGAAGCGCAGTATGAATCGCATCCTCTAGACTGATGTCATCGTTGTACCTGTAGAAATTAAGAAGGTGAATTAGACATGAGGCCAGATAAATGTGATAAGTGAAATAGTACCGTTTTTCCAGAAAGGTCTTCGCATTGATCATGTTCTTCCCAATAGCGCTTGCTTTCCATGCCCAGAAAGATCCGGAGGGGTCCACTTGATAGAGAGAGGGCCCTCGGTGATTGTCCCATCCTGCAACCAGTAATGATACGCCGTAAGGCCTCACACCTCTGTTCTTTCTGTGAGTATATCACATTTAATTTCTACCGGCGGTTTTTCTTACCCTGATTGTGTTGCCTGCTGCATGACTGTCGCTATTTCTTGAGTAAGCACCCGTGTGGGGGGGTATTCGCCATAAATCTTCCAGTATGCCTGTGCACTCTTGCGTGCCTTCGTAACGAGAATTCGGAAATCCGGACCCATTCCGGAGTACACGATGCCAATGTTGGGGCAGATAGTAGCCACTTTCTCAATGACGGAGTCGTCGATTAGAATCGATGACGTCTTCTTCTCCGTTGCGATTACGATGCCATTCGTGGCTATAAGGAAGGTGAGTGTTCGCGTATAATCAGCGCATGTTGATCCAACGCACCTTTGATTCCTAGACTGGTGGTACCCTGAGCTACCGCAGCCAGAGCATGTTCAATCTGAACGAGTTTTCCGCTCGGGGAGAAGACTGTTAGGGAATAACTATAATCTTTGATGAGATTAAAACGCGCAGAAGACGGCAATATATTAACCTGTATGCGCCGCCGTCTGCACTGGCCATGTTTGATGAAGGTATGTGGAGGTATAATGGACGTGTTTCTCGACGCGCGTCCGATCTATCATTGCGTGTGCTTTATTTGCCCCTGTTTTGCCTATAGTTCCCGGCATCTTGGCGCTCAAAACACCATGCTCAATCCACGCTCTTCATTTACACGAAATCATATTACGAGTCCACAGCATACATTCTGATTCAACTGGTATTACAACATTTAAATATTTAATCCACCTTCAGAGGGGTAGTGCGTAGGTATGGCTGCATCGTACGGTGTTTAGCGTTGAAATACCCACTGCATGGATCATGAACACTCACGAGATGCTGGCTGTATTCGGGGAACAGAGTCTTGGCTTCGTCGTTTGTGACGCCAGGATGAACGATGACATCCTCGCCCTTCTTCCAGTTGACAGGGGTGGTTACGCGATGTTTGTCGCCAATTTGGAGCGCTGTGGAGAACGGGTTACAATTAACGCATCGGAACGCCAATCATCAATGTTTTCTTACAATCAATGACACTAGAAGAAAAGATGTCATTGGAAAGCACGCGAGAAATTAGCGTAATGCTCACCGGAGGATCTCGTCAAAGTTGCGTCCGGTCGAGGCAGGGTAAGCGAGAGTGAGACGGATTGTCTTCTTAGGGTCAATCACAAAGACGGTGCGGATCTGTTATCATAGGATGAGAACGGTTTGCAGACAGGACGCGTTTCAGCCCACATACAGTGAATGGAAGGCCTTTTCCGTCGCGGTTGGTTGCGTCCTGGTAGTCGAGCATATCATACAAAACCGAGATTTTCCTGTCTGGGTCGGCAATCTACCAGGTGCAATTAGCAGGACGGAACAATAAGTCCGGGATGGGCGCATGCATACAATTGGGAACTGGACGTCGGTGGGAGAGACCTTGGAGCCGTATTCATTGATGTCCTTCACCCACTTCTCGTGTTCCTCGAGGCCATTGGCAGAAATGCCAATAACTTTGACGTTGCGCTTCGCGAAATCGGGGGCGCGGCGGGCGACCTCCCCAAGCTCAGTGGTGCACACAGGTGTGAAGTCTCCAGGATGAGAAAACAGGATGGCCTGCGTTCCTGTCAGGGGATGTGGGACGGTAAACCGACGTATGCTTCATACCCAAGAGTCACCAATCCAATCATGGAATTTGATGGGTCCGGCGGTGGTCAGGGCCTCAAAGTCGGGCGCGGTGTTTCCGAGACGAAGGGAAGGCATTTTGACGCGAAGGATTGGCAAAAGATGTAGATAACGGGAATAGGCATCCTGCTAAATATACGATCAAGCCTTCAATCGCGCCTTCATTTCTCACGCTGACTAACTTTCGCCATTTCTTGCGTTTACATTGCGTGCTTGCGCCGTTCGTGTACTAACTTCCAATAAAGGAGTAAATTGCACGTCAACTGACACCTTCATTCCCCATATTATCTCGATTCTAGTAAAATGCCACGGCGTGAAGGAGACTATGGGGGTGTTTCTCTTGTTGTACCTCCAAAATTCCATCGATGTTTTCGTCGATATCTTCTGCATTTTCGATCTTAAATGCCGACATCAGTCTCGCAATGCCAGACTCATTTTTATTAAAAAGAAACGAACCGCTTCCGCTAAATCAATCATTGCTTTTCCGGCGATAAGGGCTTCTTCATGATTATCCTTGATCTCCATGTTGATGATGTGAACTGGCTTGTTGAACTCTCCCCCACGCATCATTAGGTCTGGACTGATATCAACTCCAAGAAAGAATGTTCCGGAATCCAGCTTTGCTCACCATCGCACACAGCGTCAAAACATCGCTCTTCGCAAGTGATCACAACGTCGGCCACTGTTTTGCTTTCCTGCCATCGTTCTGGTGCTAATTTGATATTTCTATTCCGGTCAAGCATTGGAAGCAGTCCATTTGCGGTGTACCTGAAATGGCATATTAACCCCCGAGATGATGGATCAGCCATGATATAGGCTTACAAACGAGGATCTTTATTATTGAGTTCTTCGTATATCGCGTTGTATGGAGTCCCAAAGGGATAGATATTTGGTTTATCTATGGACGGACCAGGGAGTCGAACTGCCGAGCCTGTGCCATATGATATGACACGGTAGCCTGCTTTTCTGAGCATTATGTTAGTAGGCACTTCGTGTGTTGAACCATGTATCATAGGTCACTCACGCTAGAACATGATGTCCTTCCATCGAGCGATTCTAGGAAAACGAAACGAAAGTCTTTAGTGATGCATAGCAAGCGTGTCAAAAAATCAGTCACCTACTTGGTTACTCGCACAGACTACGCAAAATAAGGGCCTGCCTTTAAACACAGGTGCCGACTCTTGTGGGCCTGATGTGGCGGGGGTTTGAGTTACTTGGGGGTTCGAACTAGTGGACACGCTTGACTGAGGTTGAGGCGTCGCCTGCGCAGAAGATGGAACACTAACGGCACCGTTCTCGTTCCATTGCTGAGGGGGCTGTGACGAGGATCCTTGTGCGTTATAAGGCGTTGGAGGGGGTGTTGACGAAGCTGGTGATCCTGATGGCTGAACCCTTGGGTCAACCCGAGCTAGCCGTGGGTCGCGAGCTCTGCGAGGGTCCATTGAAAATAAGAGAAGATCAGACTTCCTGGCACTGACGTGAGTAAGGTGGTTCTTATAATAATAAATGAAAAGGAAAGAAAGCCTCAGCAGTATCTCGAACATTGACAGTCTGCATCTTAACCCAAGCGCGTGGTGAACATTTTCAGAGCACGGGTCAATACAGCTTCCACTCTGAGTCATCAACGGTATCGAGAAAGGTCCACTTATTACCTGATAATTTGGGTATATACTGTTGGAACTCGGGTGGTGTACTTAGAATAAGCAGGCACTCATCGTGACTCGCGATGGCCAAAAAGACATGTTTGTTGCTGTTTTTGCCAAAATTGGTTCCGGCCCGATTACCGGCAACAGCTCATCGTCGGCGATGATGTCGAGGGCGCCGCCTACCTCTACGACTACAGTAACGATCAGCGCTCGTAATTATTCTTAAAGCTATTTACTGCTCCATTTCTTTGAATCGCGTCAACTCTGCTCGTCGGGGGGCGCTTACCGGCTGCCCAGCAAAGCTTCACAGATAAACCTCGAACGCAGGACGTGATGGTATCGACACTTTTATGGGACGTGGACTTCGACTCAGTCTACCGAACAATAAACGAGCATCAAGTAGCTATCGCGTCTCTGGACGTGGCGATCGAGGGACACATGCGCACAATTCGGCAACTGCAGTATCAGAAGCAGACCCATGTCGCAGAAATCAGGCGTTGCAAAGGGGTTATTTCACTAGCTAAACGCCTCCCACCTGAAATATTGGCCTACATTTTCGAAGAATGCGTTTATGACGGCTGGACACGCACACCGTTGGTCGTGTCTCACGTGTGCTCGAGCTGGAGAAAAGCAGCCAGTATTCCGACCGTCTGGTCGCATGTCTACGTCAACTTGGATGCCCGGGATCCCTCCAAACGAACGCAATTTTGGTTCACTAAGGCGGGAGACAGTCTCTTGACGATTGACTTGGAGATCGGGAATGACATGTCGCACCTCAACAGAATGGCAGAGCTCCTGGTCTCAACACTACCCCGTTGGAAGGCACTCACTATCAAGTCCTTTATGCTACACCCTGTTAATCAGATCTTGCAAGCTTGTACTGGCCCTGTACCGGAATTGCGAATGGTCGATATATCCATCGAACAAGAATTTGAAGTGATGCCAAATAGTGACGTGAACGAGTTGGTAGGTCTACGCACCTCCTTTTCAGAGGCCCCACAATTCAAGTCTCTTTGCATTCGCCGGAATATTCTCCCTCGTGGCAACATTATACCGTCTTCTATTAAAATTTTATTATTGCATCTCCCAAGTCAACAGGCTCATACCATTCAATCAGTCGCGTCCATCATTGAAGTGTTGGAAGAATTGCCCAATCTTGAAATGTTTTCCTTGGAAGTACCCAACAAGCACTCGCAGCAATTCGCGCTAAACGTCGAACCAGACCGAGCTGTCGACCTCCCGCACTTGTCATCCATGACCTTAATGGGCAAAGACAACCTTTTTGCCCTTTTGCCTCACCTGAAAGTCTCCTCGCTGACCCACATATACCTTCGATCTTCACTGGACTATTTCCAGCACCAGGACGTCGCCGTTTGGATTGAACTCTTCTTTCAGCGATCAACCGCACAAATTATTCTGCTAGAGATCCGGGATTTGGGACTTGATCCCTTTGCCTATGACCGAATTCTTCGATTATTGCCGTTGGTAGAGGAGCTTCGTCTCCATGATTGCGATGTCGTGGATTCCACCTTACAGGCTCTGAATGGTCCACATGGGTTGTGTCGACATCTGAGGAAATTGGATTTTCGCTGGTGCGGAAGGATATCAGGAAGAGCTCTGGTTGAACTGGTTCGCAGTCGCCTTGCAGACGACGTGAACGACCCAGCACACCCCTTAGTCTCAGCCGCCATTGAAGAGATAACACTTATCAACTGTTCTTATGTCAGAGAAGAGGACATAATGGATTTGGCACAAATGACAGTGTGCCGTCTTATGCACCGTGGCCAGATTGACTTCTGCAGTAAGTTGAACTATGTGCATTTTCTATTTGGATAAGACTGACAAGAGCCTGTGGCGCAGGCACGTTCGGATGTTGTGAAAATGAGAGGTACAGGAGGAGACTGAAACAACGCAATCCACTTCACCTTTCTGGTCGACTACAAGGAAGTCATCGCGTCATTCTCTGAAAGGCTCGATGCAAAAGTAGTTCGGCATTCGAGCCATGTATTGGGTTTACTGCATTGCGCACATTGCTCAGGCAGTCGTGCAGGACATATGTAGACGCGTAGGTGTAATAGATTTGTCGGTCACAACTTATGGCAAACGGTGGTAAGATGAGTCACCATCCGCCTCAAACGAGGACACTTCCCTCTCCCACACCGATGAAAATAATGAGCAAGTCGCCTGAGAGGAAATAGACTGCGCCAGTAGATCACGACGACATGGTTGAGAAGAAAAAATTGGAGTTCAAATATTCCTTTTATATTCGGCGTCCCGGGACACGTGGCTCATCCCAATCCAGCATGTCCCTATCCAGCCGAGCCACCTTTATTCCAGTATCCACACCTCCCGCATTTTGATACCTGTATATCCTTAGAATAAGTCTTGCCTTGACCTGCAATTGAGCATAATTTACCCATATGGCGTTCAAAGATATCACAAATGAATTCCAGGAAGCTGTAGAACAAAGGCAGTCATCCATTCCAGACGCGAAGCGGAGGAAGGTCGTGAAGCAGCCCAAAGGCGAAGACGAAAAGGGCTCGATTAATAAAGCATACGTTTCTGAAGCTTATAATGTCGTACGCTCTGAATTCCTACTTCCCATCTCTAGAACTGATGTCCAAATGCCACTAGCTTACCCATATACAGACATTGACACGGATGCTCGCTAGTGTCCGCACGGCCTACCTCAACATAGATTCCCGCAGTTCGCCACTATCACGCCAAGGGTCGCGAAACATTGATCTCAGTGAAGGCATATCATCGTGGTCTAATATTCGCCACCTAACGAACGAGGAGCGGGACCAAATAGACCTGCAGGCACGGGTCATTCTCAAGAAATGTTCCGAACGCGTCAAAGAAATGGAAGCTCTTGAAAAACGTGAGTTATCCACAATAGCCTCCAACGACGGCGTATCTCTCGTCTGCTGGTGTACTTACGAATGTCTTTATGTCTAGGGCGTGTCGAACTCGTGGCAAGCAAAACCAACCCATTGACTCGGCTCCTCCCTGCACGACTACGGCAAGATGAATCTACACTCTCGTCCGACGTTGTTGCTGCACATCATTCTAGTATTACCTGGTATCTCAGTCGCAGATTAGCCGAGGCAAGTCAAATGCAGAAAGAATTACAGGAAGAACGCGTTAAGCGACAACTGGAGCGTACAAAGTCTCTCGGCTCAGGAGCTGCCCATGAGGTTCTTATGATGGGAGCAAGGGAAATTCCCAACATTGGACAGTCTTCCCCAGCAAAAACTCCAGGAGGCTGGCTGGAAAGCACTATTGCAGCGACAATAGGCGCGCCTTTGCCGCCACAGGATACGCAACGTCGCATTCCAACATATAGTCCTGCGCCATCATCGTATGTGTCTGACGATGACGATGACGAGATTGAACTGTCAGCATCCCAAATAATGCAGTTTGAGCAAGAAAACGCCAATATATTGAAGAACGTGCAGGACACTCTTGAATCCGTACAGCAAGCAGAAGCGCGGTTAATGGACATCAGTGCTCTTCAAATGGAGCTTGTGACCCACTTGACCAGGCAGACAGAGCTGACGGATCAACTGTACGAGGACGCAATTATGACAACGACCACCGTAGAAAAAGGAAACGAACAGTTGAAGGAAGCCAGGCGACGCGCAAAAGACAGCCGGCTTTTCATACTGATATTCCTTATTGGAGCCAGTTTCAGTTTGCTGTTTTTACACTACTATTGAAGCTTTATTATACTCTATGTACATCTACGGTCAAGCATTCACTACCATTACCACACCCTCACGCAATGGCTACTGCACCATTCTAGATACCCAAAACAATATTATGGAGGTGTATGATGATAAATATTGCTGCTCAAGCTACAGTCCTACCAATTATTCTCGTGTCGGAGACAGTAACGGAGCTTCCTCGTCATAGTTTTCGATTGCCTCGGCAGCGAGTTCGTCAATTTCCGGAGAGATACCTTCTAGATGTCTGATGTGTTTCTGGACGAGGTTATATACGGTCCTGATTCCACAATCAGTTTGCCAATATTAAGAATACCAAGAATATCGACGAACCAGCTGGCGAAGACAGCAATGATGATTCCGCCTACAACGAACAGTATGTCAAGAATCTTTGTACCTGATAAAACATTATGTATACGTCAATAAGCCAGAAAATAAAACGAGACACACGGGTGTCCATTTGACCACGCTGGTCACCGTCGGATAGCTCAGCAATTTTTGAGCCAATGAATGTATGCAGCAGAATCTTGGGAAAGACGCAGCATGTCGCAATGATGAACTGCCATAACTTCACCGCTTCTATAGACTGTGACTTTCTTCAGACGGCGCTGAATAGATGAGAGCAGGGGGGCGCACCGCAAAAAGTGAATTAGAGTAGACCCATGGAGGGAATGGTGACACCCGAATCAATATGATGAGTGGTAACCCTTTCGCAGTCTAAGCTCGAAGTCAGTAAAGTTTCGGTGAATAGTGAGTGTCACAGAAAAATCGATTTACCACGACAGATTCTAATGCTTGCCATTTCTGATTCTGACTCGACCATGCATGCAATCTCTTACTGAACAATAGTCGAAGAGTGATGAAAGAGATTGATGAACCGAGCACTGATCCAGCAGCACCGATCCAGAAACCTTTCAAACCGTATGCAAAGCCGCATAACGTGATAATTGTGGTATGGCCAATTGCAGGGGGAAATGAGACGCCGACTAAGTATGGCCATTGATTAGACCAGCTCATTGGAATGTGAAATATCATGAATTGCGCACCAAGAGCAGCAATGAGAATAAGCCAACCGAACTGCATCGCTGCGAGGATGCGAGCCTTGTCGTACAAGAATTGGGCAATTCGGGACGGCTTCATTATAATGATAAATGCACCTGTCGAAGATTGAGAATATATTGGATGTGAACACAGTATGAGCATACTGAAGCAGATATAGAAAAGCAGGAGCATCCATATAAACAACTAAATGTGGTGGTCGCTACTTAGTATAGCACTACTACGCGGAAATAGATATTGATTTAACAGACCTTGCCGAAGGTGTGCAATTTGCGGTAGCGGTTCAGCGCATATTTTGCATACTTCTTCACGAAAGCCAGTGGACTGGCAAAATATTTGACAGACATAGTACGAGGGCAACGTTAGTGGTTGGGAGATGCCTCAGACTCCTAGCCCAGCGATACGTCATGTGCCGGCATCGCACGACACCGTGACCCCGCCTCCGACGCTTCTTGCCAGAACCCATCATGGAAAAGTTCAGCGCGTATAGGGTGAGCACTATTGCTGTGATATATCTTTATCGACTCAAACGATGTGCAGGATCCAGGGACTGGAATACAGGTGATTTTATGCCTTCTAGGCGCGAACTCTTCTTACTGAATTCTCAACTGCAGCCTTTCTTAACTCCCGTGCCGCCTCTTGGGTCTGAAATTATCTCAAAAGTAACGTTGCCCCTTCGCCTTCTATCGGGAATAATAAGGGCAACACTAGTTCTGGCACTTTCTCTTCTATATGTCCTTATAGTTCGCGGCGTTTGTCTTGTTTTTGTGAGTGATCCGCGTATTCTTTCTGGCCCTGGGTACAATTAACCTTGGAAATATAGGTCCCTATACCTCCCCTACGGCGATTCGTAGAACACGTATTTACCTACTTGATTGGACGCACTGTGCTACTTATCCTTGGGTTCCTTTGGATATCACCCGAACAATTTAACCGAAAACGCGGGTGCGTTCAATTATATTGACCTGCACGACCTTCGTTTATGATCACCTAGGAGAGGCGCGAGAGGTCTGGAAGCATGGAACGTAAAAGCTGGAGATATAATCGTATCAAATTGGTCTTCGTGGATAGAGATTGTGTGGCTCGCGATCCAGTGCGTTACTTTGGGTTCTTTTCTCTTTGATGTGAATGACGCATTTGCGGGCAGGTATAACCCTGTCTTTGTCATTCCGGTTCCCGAAAGTGTACCAGAGACACCCAACAACTCCGACCCATCGACCCCCATTATACACACACCGGGTCGTCGCACAGGCACGGGTTCAGCGAACGTCCAAGCCCAACCTAGAGCAATCACGGCGCATACCCCCATTACTGGGTTCAAAGAAGTTTCTCTTCTATCCATGATCAACTTCACCGGGCGTGTTCCAGTGCCAGACTCGATTGTATCGACTCTTGAAGACATCCGACAGCGTTCTGCTCGTCCCGTTGTTGTATTCCCGGAGTGCACGACAAGTAACGGCCGCGGCATGCTCCGCTTTGCCGAAGTGTTTCGTCAGACGATACCCGTAAAAGGTTACCAAGTTTTCATTATGTCTATTCGGTGCGTGCTGTGCGTAGTTTGCGTCGCTTCATGGCTTATACTTTGCATGCAGATATGATCCCCCTACTCCCCTTTCTCCTACAATAACCCACGCAATACCTTCAAATTCGGTCAACCCATTGCCCCACCTCTTTTGGCTGTGCACCTCGTTGTCCCCTGCAGAAATGTCTATTCGTCTCCTTGCACCGTCGGACTCCCCAGGAAATCAATTGTTCATGGCAAGCGAGATACTTGCAGGGTACGTTGGGGATGATCAATTATCAGAAACTTGCGCTTCCCTTATCTCGCAAATGGGAAAATTGAAAAGAATGGGCATGGGATGGGAAGCTAAAACTAGATTCTTTGAGTTTTACAAGGGCAAATCTCTTTGAATTTTGGTGGTCGAGACAAATACATATACTTATGCCAATCTTGCTCGAAATTTAATTACTGATGAACGGAGGGATCATTAATATACCTACGGCTGCCAACTACATATAATGAAAACTTCTTGAGAGAGTGAAAATTACAGGATTATGAAGTCATAGGCCATATCTAATGTTATTGTCAATTGTGTATGTAAGTGCGCTAAATACCTGGGAATAACTTAAGCAATCAGAAGTTGACGATTCTAAAACAGTGCGTATACATAATGCTGCTATGCAATCGATTTGTGCGATTTTTGAGATGCGTCGGAAGAGAGTCCGTGTAAATTTGCCTGTGACTTTGATGAAGCACTAAAGAAAGAAAAATGCAATGAAAACAGGAAAATTTGAGTTGTGAAGAATGCTAAATCCATAAGCGAGGGTATTTCGTGAGTCGAGGGCGACGTGGTGTCATTTTACTGGTATGGGTCGAACACTCTTGACTGGAATTGGTATTGGCTGCGGGAGTCATATCCAAGCTCTCCGTCGTCATAGGCGCCGCCTATGTCATCATAAAATCTGTGCTGAGAGTAGTCGTATGACGCCCTATCCTGAGAAACGATCTTCGCAACGTTGTATGACCAGTTGTAGGGTTCCTCGTACGCGATACTGGAAGTGATGTGATAGGCGCAGTCCTCCGTTTCCGGGTGGCGATGTTTGGAGTAGTCGTAAGCGGAGGCTATTTTAGGCACCCGGGGAACCGGCGAATAAACTCGACGGGCGCTTATATCCAGGGACCGATCAACGGGCAATGAATAATCGCCAGGAGACAGACGCCACTCGGGCGATTGGGGACGGCGATCCCATGAATGCCTGCGATCCTGGACCTCCCGTAGTCCCTGTGGTTGAGCCAAAATTGGACCCGCGAACAATGGTGATATGTGCTTTGTAGTACGCACCTCATGATCAACAACACGGATCTTCCGCCCGCCTAACCGTTTGCCGTTCAAGATCTTGACGGCATGTTGTGCATCTTCTTGTGTGAAGAATTCGATGAACCTGAGGGAATTTTTGAGCTGATTCGTTATATATCCCAGAAAAAGTCGGGGGCACCCTCGTCCTTCCTCTGTTTTGTCAAGATCACAGTAGGCCACCAGCAGACCCGACGTCCTTCCGAAATCCTTGAGTTCCTATATGACAATGAGCGTAAACGATTTGTTCCAGTAATGCGACTCCTAACGCACCTGCCACCGTATATCTCTTGGAAGACCGAGAACAACTACGGGATGACGAACGTTTACAGATCTATATGATGAACGACTTGCAACAAGATTGTAGGCGCATATATTCCAGTTTTATTCGCAAATTCTCTTACGATTTTGGAGAGCTTCCACTGCTTGATATTGACGCCATATCCTTTCGTAGTGGGTGTGCAAACTCTATGACTACTCCTGATATCGACGTAAATTTCAACATATTGTCAGGACAGGGGGTGGTGCTTCGAAGACTTACGGTTTCCCATTAAGGGCTGATTTTTGTGAGTTTCCAGTACTAGCGATGCGACCTAATATTTAATAGTCAGATACCCAGTTCGGTAAAAATATGCTGATCATCGAAAGCTTATAACGCACCTCTTCGGACTCGAATTGGACGAATGTGTAACCTAGAGATGTGGTTATAGGTAATGAAGCTTGAGCAGCCAATACATGATACACCTACTTGAAAGCATCTTCACTTCGGTTACTTTTCCATGGCGAGAAAAATACTGCAAATTTGCAAGCTCTTTGTGGTTACCGCGGTTGCAATCGTGTCTAACTCACCTCGATGAGGTCGTCCTCAACCACATCTTTAGTTATGCCTGCACTTAGTGGTAAGGAGCAAAACCACAGCGGAACCCTGAGAGATAGTGACCTCGTATGTACAAACGCTTGGATGGTGGGGTCGGCATTTCGGAGGTAAAGGAGTGAACGACTCTGATGACTGTTCAAAACGATTCGAGGCCTTTGAATGAAAAGCGATGGTCCCTCGGTGATGATATCAATTCGCGCTCCGATCATGCTTCTAAAGTTTTTTTCAGGACACACAGTTGCTAATTTACAAAGGGAACGAGAAAGTAATCAAGATCCGAGTGTCACTTTAGATATTTCATTCGTAGATCTTCTATTTGATTGCGAGAGATTCTGCTCTCCAAAAATGCCGTAATTAGAGCTTCGCTTTGACCTGGGGAAACTCAGACACCAGTGACATGAAGTGGGGAATGGATGACTCACAGAAGCTAATTTCAAGAAGGCTTGGCGCAAATCTTCTTTCAAATCCTGGGACTGAGGTGAGCAAGCAACCCCTTTAACGTTGATCGCTTGACCTACTTCGACGTCTTCGACTCCGATGCTCAATCTGATGAGGCCAGGATCAGAGGAGGGGTCACTCTGAATTCGGTGTTCGACCAGGGATTCGACACCACCAAGACTAGTTGCAGGCTGGTGATAGGGCAGCATGAATTATTTGTCCGCAATCCAATCATCCTAGAATACTTACGACAAAGTAGTCCAAGATGTGTGGGAGCTCCGTGGCATACTCATGTTTCGAGAACTATTATGATTCATGAGATTATGTGTTTGAATATGAAAGGAACGGCCAACTTACAAGGATTGAGAAAGTTGCATTCCATCCTCCTTGCATTTGCTTGCTGGGATCGAACCCGTACTTATCAATTCCTTGCAGCGACGAATGCCAGACCTTTGTCAATATACCCCCCGGCACTCCGTCATAGGTCTTGCCCAGAGGCGTTTGCGCGATTGAATTGAGCCACTGAGCGAGGACGGTAGCAGAGGCGGATTGGCGAGGTACCCTGAGATGTAAAGTCCTCAAAGAGCGTAAAAGAAGCCAAGATTCCAATGAACCCATCATATTGCCGAGGAAAATGCGGTCTGCAACAAGCTATAAATTATTGAGCAATGTCAATTATTCAAAAATCTCGAGAGCTCACTTTATTCCACTCGTCCAAGGTTTTCACCACCAAAACACCGGCCAACAAGTCTGAATGACCACCAAAATACTTGGTACCTAGTGATAGAGAGTTCTTCAAATGGATATCACAAATTTTTTGTACGATTACCTGAATGCAACACACTACGAAGAAGACTGAGTGGGAGTGTAGGACAGTGTATGCACCAACTCACCAATCCGCGCCGAATCTGAACGGGTACTGAAGAGGTGGGGGACCAAAGGTAGAGTCGACTATCAACTTGCCACCGGCCTTATGTACCTGGACGATAAGAAGGCGCGTTATTCCTGATCATCTGCATGAGCTAAACGTTAACCGACTTTATCTGCATAATACTGGATGTTCCTGAAGTGGCATGTTGGTAAGCAGAGTACAGGCGGAGAGACAGAGCGTACCTAGATTCTCCTGTGGGGTTTAGAGGTGTTTCTAACCAACAGAGATCGCCTGCCCGGTACTCGGAATCCAAGTCAATCACTTCAATATTGACTCCTTGATTCTTCCTGTAGACGTCAATTGTGGCGTGACAGCCATGATAACCTTCTCGGATGGCTATACGTTTTGGTCGATAGAAGACAAGAGCCTGGAGTTAAGTTTAATGCATGTCCCCAGTCACGGAGAAATCCGCTGGAGGCATACTGAATAGGAAGCTGCGAGTCCCGATGAATATGTGACAGCAAAGCCATCCTATATGAGGTGTTGATGAGATATTGATGATGTAAAATATATTACTCCTCACATTGATGCGACTAAGGATATGTTCTGCGCGTGTAGACACCTGCTGTGTGTATCTCGAGTAGACGTGTCGAGCAGGATTCCTGAGGTCTACATCGCTGAGACTAACTTTGCCATCTTTACTCTCTAGCGGATTGGGATGTCTGAAGGCTGCATACAGGGGTAATCAGTGACTCTGACATGTGGCTATTGAGGACATTGCGGACGTACTGGTGGTCACAGAGATTGAAGGTGCTACCTCAGGTCCTGCGAATTTACCATCGCCGTGAATGAGTGCGGTTCCGTTCAGTTTGAGAGATTTCGGTGGCATAATGGTATCCTGTGGGCCGTTCTACTGGCTTGATATCGTGGTTGGAGTCTGAGTCACGGTGCTGGCATGCTGCGTATCGCACCATCGACGACATAAATTGAAATTTGGCCGATTCCCCGCGCTCGCGATCGACAAATGTGACCCTATCCGGGCCGTGGCCATAACTCAGAAAATACTTTTTAATGCTCATATGTACATTGTGATGCTGGCAGCAAACGTTATTGCCGGATATGATAGATATTATAATATACAACATAAGGTTGTTGCAGTGGTATGAAAATATGCATGGGAAATTTGACGAATCTGGCTCCGAGCGCCAGCAGTATTGGGATAGATAAATCAGGGGCCGTGCGGTTGGCTGGTATCGTATGGAGGCGAAGAGGTGTAGAGTGGAACCCCATTGCCGCTGGAGTTCATGTGCAGAATTCCTGAGTCGCGCATAAACGACATCCACTGCTCGTCCATTCCTGATTCTCCAGTCATCATCATCCCCAGATCGACGAGCGAAGAATCTGATGGGTCGAGCTTGATACCTATCGACGCCTCCGTTCGACCATTATTGATGTTAATAGAAGGATATGGACCAGATCCGCTTGGTGCGAATGGGGATAGTTCTGCGCTGATGCTGTTATATGTCGCTGAAGGAAGAGGGGTGAATAAGGTTTGTGGAATCCAATTTTGCCAGCTATTCTGTTGATCCAGATTCAACTGACTCTGCGTAACGTCGGGTGTGTCAGAGGATGCGTTGAAACCACCTTCGGGAGAGTTCCGGGACGGTGCATTGGAAGGGGGGAACATTGAAAGGTATTCAACGAGTGAAGGATGCACCTCATGACTTAGATCGGACACAGGACCGGTTGCTCGAGAATCGCCGCTATCCGAAGAAGGGGTATTGGATACACTTGTTGAATTTGAGGCTGGATGTCTCGTCTTGCCCGAGCAATTGAGAAGTTTGGTTACCAAAACGCGTGTCTGGCCTCCAAACAAAGCCAGTTCATCATCCCCATAGTCGGGTTTATCTATCGATAGAACCTTGCTAGCATTAGGGTTGCCGGTGCGGAATTGGGAATAGATGTGGAATGCTTTTTCTCGCATCTTGCACAAGATTGCCTGCCATTGAAACGACATGAACAAGGAAGCATCGCTCAATATCCAAACACGTACGAGACCACTCCGTATGCGCAACGATTGAGTAGCGCCCTTTTCAAATAGGTCACAGGCAAGACCGAGTTCGATAAAAGCGCTGGGAGCCATACTGGACGATGGCGACCGCGTCACTATGCTTCCTACGATAATCTGAGAAAATATGATATGTTTAGTTGACATATAGGATATACTCGAGCACTAACAGCAGCAGAAAATACTAAAATGGACTATTAGAGTACTGATGAGAAACATATATGGTATGTACGCACAATGAGTCCAAATACCCCACCACCTCCCGCATAGCTCTGGAAAACGGTCAAAATGATTCAAGCTAGCCTTGATGATGCCGGATGCACATCTATATGTAGCCAAAAACGACGGTGCAAATGGACTTTTCAGCGGGTTAACAGGGTGATCAAGCACTGCGTGAGCAAAGAAACTTCGATGCAGATACAGCAAAACTACGAAGAAATTTGAATGGCGCTTTTCAAGATCTGCACAACTAGACTTACCAATAGAGCGATACATCCCAAGAAGAGATTGTTTCATGTAAATAGAAGGCGTAGTTTGATCGTCCTCTGAATTTATGAATGCGTTGAGATGAGGGAAAAAAGTTTTCTCGCGAACTTTTTTGTCGAGATCAAGAATCGTCTGGTACGAAGGGGCCTCTGCAGTTAATGTAAGTTCAACGACGGAAGCAAAGACCTCTTTGGCGAATTCATATTTCCACTGATAGTCTAGTCAAAGACGAGATTGAGATTGAGGTACACATAATAGAAAGTCGACCTCACATCCAACCAATGTATTCCCCTGTTCGTCAACTGTCGCTTCGTCGTCATCTGGGAATTCTGTGTCGATGTATGACAGACGGATAGATGGTGGGCGGCCCAACGCAAGGCTCTGAGAAGAATCTGAACAAGCATTGCATGTTTTTAGTGAGAAACACTCGTACGTAGAAAAGCTCCGTCGAAAACAACTCCCAGAATAATGAACGTCTTCGTTGCACTGTTTTTGGGCTCATTTTCCACCGTGAGCTGTCTCGATCTATTCTTATCAATATTGAAGAAATGTAAAGGAGAGGGTGAACATTTACGGAGTCCCAACTGAAAATGTTGAAGTTAGCACTGTCATTCAACAACTAGACCAAATAACTCACACTTTGAGCTAATTTGGCCCCGAGCGACGTCAAAGCCCACTACACCAACAGTCAAACCATATATTACTAACCTTGAGGGCGTGGACTTACCGAACTGTCCATAGTATATCTCTTCCCAGCGTTTCCGTGGTAGGAAGCCATCAGTAAGACAGCTTGGACCGTAGCTATTTCGGGAGAATCAAAAATGGAACGGAGAGACAAGCAGGCGCGCCCAAGGTGATGGTATAAGTCAGCTTCCTTATTACCTGCAAGAATTTCACTGTTATATGTAGTTAAGACTGTAGACGATCGTGGATGCTCACAAGGTTCCAACGTCAGATCAACGAGAGCGCCTAGAGAGAACACATGAAACATGACTGCAAGTTTATGAGCCGACACGTTGTCGGATGAGTAAAATCCAGTAGCGCTTTTATCCTTCACAACTTTGTAGATGGGGGAGAGGATTTCGTCGATCAACTCTTCTCTCTTGATGGGTCTGAATGCCCATGTGGCTTGCTCCATGTACGTCTCGCATAGCGTCCAAGCTCGAGGTTCCTCGGGAAGTTGATCAAACAGGAACTCCAATTGTTGGTCAAGATTTTCTTCAGATCCAAAGGGAAACGCAGCTGAGAGCCGTGAGACTTCTAATGACACAGGCATGTAGTAATCATCGTCGGTTCCGGCGGGAGCCAGAGCAGCGCCAGCCTACGGTTGTTAGTCTCAATAGATTTAAGATACCGGATAGAGACATACCATGAAAAGCGTCTGGCGTAATGAGTGTCAGACTGTCATCATTCAGAGATCGGAGCTAGCCACGGACCTCTGAGCCTGCCGATGGTCCGAAATACTTTCCCTCCCCACTATCTCCAACGGTCATCGTTCCAAAGGCATCGATAACCGGTTCCAAGGATTCTGTACGAGTCGGCAACTCTTTCTCTGGGACGTGTCCTTTGTCTGGGCCAAACTTGATAGCTAGAAGGTCGTCCCTTAGAAGAGGGTGCACTTCGTTGGACACTCCAGATTGAAATATAGAAAGAGCATCTTCCAATTGTCGTATACGCTGGCCCATCTCAGAGATCTTCGTATGTAGTTGAGAGGTGTCTGCTAGAACAAATCTACTGTGTAATGTAGTATCAAAATCATGATGTATTCATAAAAACACTACGCACCTTGTCCCTTGACCAGTGGACAAGCTTCCATTGGGACAAATGGATGGACAACCTCGACGGACTGAAGATGTAGATCAGCTATGCTTGCAGTTGGGACTGGGGACCTTGAGAGGTCTAACCGCATGAACTGCAAGGGAGTTTCTTGTCACATTTAAGCTTCAATCTGAGATAGGCATCAACGGATGAGACAGTACAACAGGTGGTGGGATTTTCTCCTGCTCATACCTCCGACATTCAGCGCACGATATCTCAATGAGAGAAAAAGCAAAGTCAATTGGCGCTGGAAATCAAATCTAGCCGAATCCAGGTTCGACACACCTCTCCGCGTGCTCGCCTTGAATCAACCTCTTCATCCGATGTGAGCTTGCGAATTGCTCGCCTATTCAGAGGATTATGGGAAGGATCTACGGGCATTTCGACGAGGTAATGGAGAGAGAAAAGAGCTTATTGATATTCCATGTGTTTCTAAATAAACAGGTCGTCTTTCGTCATGAGAGGTCGGGCCGAACGGCTGTTCTTTCTGCAATTGGCCATGACACTTGCAGAGTGTGTACACCTTGTTTACTGTGCTTGCACCCGGTTAGGCTAAGGCTTGCATCCGGCATCGCGTTAGACAACATCTGTCATATCAACGATCACTTTTGTTCTTGCAACAGAAACCATTCGTAGGCTACAAAATACAGCAGACTTGCAGCAGACGGGAATAAGCACCTGAAGAGGTCAAATTGTCCACTACTAATTTGGGTTCGATCAGATCTTCGGCCTGTCCATCTATTTTGGGAGCCAGCGGTTTATAGTACTTCTCGTCGTCCCCGCCCCAAGCCGTGTCGCAGATAATCAGGTTTCAAGAAAATATCGTACCCGCCTTTGTCCTTTTAGTTTCTATAAACGACATGAAGGGATACCAAGTGACACTTGTCTTTTTGGAGCTCATTTCGTTCTTTATTTTGGCGCTGGCGGCATCTCCTGGGAGGGCGATCTCAGAAAGCAAATATACTGTGGCACACTCGCTGGGCGATGATTATTCCTTTGACCCGCGCGACGGGTGGCAGGCCGTCAATGTCACCAACCTGGATTACAAGTATCAATTTCGCAAGGAGCACTCTCCGCAGCGTCGTGGAAAGGGCAAGTCGGCTTTGGGGGACGCAATTGGAGGGGTGGTCAAAAATATCTGGAAAGGATTGAAGGGTATCGGTTCAAAAGAACCTGTCACCATTACTTGGTATGCTAGGCTCTGCTGGACTTGGATTATGTCGATAGATCGATAATTGGTGTCATTTAGGTATACTGGCCACGACTTACTCAATCCTAGTTGCTGGTCCGATGGCAAGTGGGCGCCCACCGTACTTTTTTCACTGTCCCAAATGACCAGACAATTGATAAATGAGATAGGACGCATCTTTCGCTGCCGCTTTGACCCAAGAAGGATGGACCAGCCGTCCAAAGTGCTTTAAATTTCTCGAACGTCAGTAGTGCTTACCCCTAGTCGTTCATAACAGCTTCTAACACTTTCTCTAGTTTGTAACTCACCCAAAAAGTGTGTATTCGTTCGCGTCGTGGACACTTGTGCCGGATGCGCAGCGGGGTCGAAGCATGTTGACTTGACTCGGGCCGCGTTCGGACAACTAGCAGATTTTAACGAAGGGGTTCTCAAAGTGCAGCTGAGGCAGGCAACCGAGCCAGATTCATGGTAACGTCCCAAAATATTCCATGAGAGTGCGCATGATTGACATACATCATGATTAGGTATGAAAACTTATGGGGTCCAAAAGTCAAGGGGACCTGAGAGTCGGATAAAGAGCACATGGAATCCTGGAGATATTCATGTAAATGTGGCTTCCAGATTAATTACATTAGTTATGTGTTTCTGAATCGTCGTGCACACTTACGATACGCTCTAGCAATAGGCAACTATTTATGCTATTCATGCCTTGAGATTGACTCTCTTGCGCTTTTTACCCTCGGCGATCTTTGCTTTCACCTTCTCTTCATCCATATCCTCTTCATAGAACTGAGCAGTCCGTTCAGCATCATTCTTTCTGCGAATAAATTGAAGAGCAGCCAGATTATAGCCAATGACGTCCTTTTGCTGTTGTAACGTTGACCGCAGGTGTTTTCGCAGAGGGAGCAATGTCGTCCTCATGATGCGATTAGCGACAATTTGATGATGATGGGTTTTGAGCAGGAAAAATATGATCCTCGAAACGAGCGTGATATTCCATCCCTATCAAGCGTGAGTGGGATTTCTGGGAACAAAAAAGATACATAAAATACCTTTTGCGCCCAGATATTGAGGTATACCATCAAAGAAACGACTTTGCCGAAAGGAAGAACGAGGAGAGCATCTTGCAGCGAAGTGCTAGGTGTCTTTTCCACCACTCTCAAGACCCAAGCCTCCGGCTCCAAGTCATACGCGGCTAGCACTGGATTTCTTGCAGGAGGTTGCATGCGCATTGCGTCGTCGTCTGATAGGCGAGCCATTGCTTCTGTGTATTCTCGCATGCCCTCCCGTTCAGTGTCTGCAAGGTCAAGCGCCTCCATAATACGCTCTCCGGCCATTAACGTCTCGCTCGTCTGCTTAGTGACCGCCGCGACCTCAGCTTCTGTCATTCCATTGACTGCGCCGCCTTCGATACCGCTGCCAATAGGCGCATCGACGCGGTTAAGGCTGTCCGCAATTCCACTTTCATAGAGTTTTTCGAGTTCTTTTTCGCGCTCTTCTTCCAAGAACAGCTAACGGAGATATGAGCACGGAAAAAACAAAATGGCGAATCAGTCAGCCATACCGGCTCGTCAAGCTTCTCCCAGACCCGTATTGACTTGTCGTGTGAGCCGGTGACCACAAAGTTGCCGTGGTGACTCAGGGCTAGAGCCCAAATTTCACCATGATGACCTTCAAGCTTTTGGATGCCTTCGAACTGAAATGTTATTAGTCAAAAGAAATAGCACAGTTTATTGACGAGGCAGACCAACCTTGTCGCCATCCCAATATTTCAATAATTTATCTTTGCCAACTGTCCAGAAGTAGTGTGAATCCTTTTCGAAAGCAACCTGCATGACACTTTCTTCGTGGGCGAAGATAGATTTATGGCAATCACCGAAGTCGAGACCCCAAATTTTGACGTTCTTGTCTGCCGAGCAAGTGACGATTAATTTGGAGTCATTGGATATGTCCATAGAAAGAACAGGAAGCTGCACGAGTCAATAATAAAAACTTTCTGATAAAAAGAATGCCTACTTTATGCCCATATAACGACAGGAAGAACTTGAGAGTATCTTGGTAGAAGACCTTGACCGTAGAATCAAGGAGGGCAACCGCCAATAACTTGTTATTTGGGCTGTACCTCACTGAGAGAACATCGTCCGACATTTTGAGAGTTCGGACATGCACGAGGGAAAGAAGCTTTCCACTCTGGACCTGTATGTGCATCAGTATGGATATTGGACGGGAAGGAATATAGCACCCACGCTTTCATCGGTAGCTTTTTTGTGCTCCAGTGACCAAAATTTCACGTCTTTGTCGGCGCTTCCAGTGACAAGAGCTTGTCCGTCAGACCTGACTTGCATTGACCATATTGTTGCAGTATGCGCCTGAACAGTTTCAATAAGGGTTGATGATGCGATGTCATAAATCAAGATTTCTCCAGACTTGGTGCCTATGGCAAGCTTGGGAACACGATATTAGGGACGGGATGAGATATCGAGAAAGTGGGCTAACATGACGATCTCCGGGCAGAAAGGTACTACAGATAGCATAGCCACATTCCATAGTTCTAATGCAATGTGTAGTCTTCATATTCCAGATTTTGAGTGACCCTGCAGATTGACGTTAAGTTACAGAATGGACTATTAGAATTCTTGGTAATTACCGTTGGACGCAGAGGCAAGTATTTGATCGTCTGAGCTGAGACATAATGTACGCACATCAGTTCTGTGGCCTGGCAGATCAACAGAATAAGTGCGAGTGGCATCCGGTTGCTCATCCTTAGACTTCAATGGAGGGGGGATATTGTATACTTCAACAGCATTCGAAGAAAGTGCCACAAAAAGCTTTACAAGTATTAAAATAGTGAGTTTATCATCACGGCCTGAAGATAGCATGCGACATACCTGGGGGTTGCCCTTCAAACCGGACTTACTGGATCCGAAGTCGAAAGACCTGATTTTTCCGCTTGCGCGAACGACGAGATGCGGGGTAAAGTAATCAACTAGTGTAGCCTCTGAAACCTCCCCTGGTTCCTCGTTGTCTTTGGTGTCCTTCCCTTTGCCTTTTTTCTGCTCCTTTTTTTCTTTGGAACGCTTCTGTCTTCTGGCCAGCTTTTTATGAACTTCCTCCTCGCTTCGTATCCGGAAAATCTCGACAGATCGGTCATGGGATTGTACTGCAAGATAGGATTCCGTTGGGTGAAATTTTATTTGGGATACTTTGTGTTTCGAAGCGAGGGGGAGGCTAGATGCGGCATGTATCATTTTGGCGACCTGGTCTTAAGTATTAGTTTGTAGGAGAGATAGCAAGAAATTTAACCAACCTCCCCCGTCTCTGTCTCTTTCAATCCCTCAGCCATTGCCTTGCGATCGACTTTCCATGCTTTCAGTTCGCCTTCGCCGCTCCCTGTGAATACCAAGTCGCGTTCTTGGCTGATGGCCATTGACCAAACCTCGGAACGGTGAGCAACAATAGTTTGGATGCAGTGCTGGGTGGATAAATCCCAGAGTTTCATGAAGGTATCTTTAGATGATGTGAGTAGGAGCCCCGGGGCGGCGGCAGTCGATGTCGATGGCTGGTCCTCGGCTACTGAGAGAAATTGGATAGCTGTAATTTGATCGCGATGTCCACGAAGCCTATTTCATAGTTCATAAAGGGCGAAAGAGGTGTATTGTGGACAACGTACCGGTACAGCCCAGCTTCCCCTACGACATCCCATAGAATGATGTCGGTATCCTGAGATCCTGACGCAAGACGAGTACCACTTTCATCAAAGGAGAGAGCTGTGATGGCTTTTTTGTGGCCATTAAAAGTAGTAGCTACGGAACCACTCGATGCCGTCCATAGTCGAATGGAACCGTCTGCATAACCCACAGCAAAGGATCTGGACTGAGGAGCTTGTACGATGCAAGTAACTTCTTCATTGTGTCCGGTTTCGTGCCACATAGCGACCTTATTTTTTTATAAGAATGTTAATTTCACGCGAAGTAGAGAGGCCCTCACCATCTCTCCTCTTTTCACGTCCCAGACCAACACATCCTCCAGTGCTGGCACATATGCCAATCTTCCATCGAAAACTGAATTTGATGACGAGCTGCACACCAATCCGAAAGCCTAATAACACAAATAAATGGAGTTCCACGACGACATAATCACCATACACACCTGGGTTGGACCGTGCTTGAGATAACTTTGAACCATCGTCGCTGCTTACGCTGCCGGTAGGGGACAACGCAAAGTGCTGAAGAAAAGTTTTGGAAATTAACGACCACGTGATCTTACCGCGAATCTAAAAGTAACTCGCGGTGACCGGTCGCACAGTGTAGATTATCTTCCCATTGACACATCTTTTCTTCATGACCATGATGCTCTACCCAGCCAGCCCCGAAGCCGCCACCCGCTTCCTCAAATTTGTAAATGCCTCTCCGACGCCGTTCCATGCTGTCCACAACGCTGCTGTTCGTCTGGAGAAGGCTGGTTTCCAAAAGGCAGTGACATGATCAGTTTCATTTCGCAGCTCTTGCATACTTATCAATCTCACGCAGATTCTGGAGAAAGATGACTGGGAAAAGAACGCTCAGCCTGGAGGCAAATATTATTTCACTCGGTAGGCGTACCCTCAGTCATAACGCGCTCGCTCACCGCCTATCAGTAATCAGGCTGCGTTGGTTGCCTTCACACTCCCCCAGAAATGGAAGCAAGGAGCAGGACTTAGCATCGTTGCGACGCATGTCGATAGCCCTAACTTGAAAGTAAGTTAGAATTACTTCCACTCGAGAGCTGTGCTCATCTATAGCAGGTTCGCCCAATTAGCAAACGCAGCAAGTCTGCCTACCTCCAAGTTGGGGTTGAAACATACGGAGGTGGAATTTGGCATTCCTGGTTGGATCGCGATCTGTCCCTTGCTGGGAGAGTTGTTGTATCACAACAATCGGGTGGCTTCACGTCAAAGCTAATCAAGATTGACCGACCTATCTTGCGTATCCCTACGCTCGCCATTCATCGTGAGCGTGTTTTTAGGGAATATGACAATAAACTCTTGCTGAATGACACGCTCACTAGTGGACCGAAATGTTAACGACGCTCTGAAGTTCAATCAAGAAACTGAATTTGTGCCAATTTTGGGATTAATTGAATCGCAGTTGAACGCACCGTCTGCAAAGCCGGACTCCGACGATGAGAAGGACGCTTCTCCTCCTACTAAGCCCATCAAGGTGGCATCAAGTGTTCAAGAGAATCATCACCCTGCCCTCCTTTCACTTCTTGCTGATGAACTCTCCATCGCACCGGAAGAAATCCATGATTTCGAACTGTAAGTCCCCAGCACATTACTTTAATTACCTCGTTCCAAACAACCACTATAGTTCTTTGTATGACACACAACCAGCCACCCTCGGAGGCATCAACAATGAATTTATCTTCAGCCCTAGGATGGACAACCTAGTTTCTTCGTAAGTATACTCTTCGACACATCTGGGGTTGCGTTATTCATGTAGATACTCAGGTTCTGTGCTGTTGAAGCACTTGCTGAAAGTGCAAGTTCCCAATACTTTCCTTCTTTGGAAGGAAATGTTAACTGCATTGCACTCTTCAACCACGAGGAAATTGGTAGCGTGTCTAGTTCGGGAGCAGAGTCCAGTCTCATCCCGTCCTTGTTAAACCGTCTTTCACCTACTCCTGCTACCCTCGCGCAATCGATCGCTCACTCCTTCCTCATATCCGCTGATATGGGGCATGCTCTACATCCCAATTACACAACCAAGCACGAGGAGAAACACAAACCCATGATAAATGGCGGTGTTGTAGTAAAGACCAACGCTAAGCAAAGATATGCGTCCGACGCCATCACAACTTTCATTGTCAAACAGCTCATCGAGCGCAAGGGTGGGAAAGTTCAGGAGTTTGAAGCCCGTAACGACATGTAAGATCCTGCAAGAGTACACTTTCTTATAACTTCGCTAAACGTGTTTTCATAGGCCGTGCGGGTCTACTGTAGGACCCATGCTGTCGAAAATTGGGGTTCGGACTGTGGATGTCGGAAATGCTATGCTATCAATGCATTCCATTAGAGAAACAGCTGGATCACACGACGTCCAGAGTGCCATTGATCTCTTCAGCTCTTTCTTTGAAGGATTCAGTGCTCTTGACCGCAGCCTTACTGTTGATTAAGTGCATATCATAGTGGCCATTAATTTGCAACTTTAAAGATACCAATCAATCGAATTTGAGACTTTGTATTTGTATACTTTAAGATTAGGGTATGGAATACAGACAAACTAGGTGCCCTATCACAATCTACAGTACTTTTAATGTTACAGAAGGCTGAATGAGCGAATAACATGACAGGGAAGACCACTGGCTATCGCCTTGACTTTTTAGCTGGAGGTTCAACAAATCTGTTTTCGGAGAGCACACTACGTTTCTTGGCTGTTCTAGTGTAATGTGTGAGAACCCATTCACGTTCCGCTTCAGTTTGTTCAATTGTCCCTTGTCGAATTTCGTACGCTTGGAAAGTAAGAAATCAATGCATTATCTCCGGAAATGAGCAAACATTGCACGTACGTTTCATCTCAAAGCGGGGTCCAACTTCCGCTAGTTGCACATCTCGCCCAGTCTTGACAAATACATGGTGCCTAATACAGGTGAGGTTACAGCAGACATGAATCAGAACTAAGCACACCTGAAAGACACGAAATCGTCTTCGTTTGCAAACGTCATCACCCGCTTGCTATCTTCTTTAGGGACCGGGAATAGGTATTTGAGAACATCTCTGATACGTTCACCTAGTTTCGAGCTGAAGTTCTCGAAAATAAGGTGTGGGTATTGCTCAGATACGGTCGAATTCTTGTATGTGCTGATGTCATGGCGAAGATTAACGTTATTGAGCGTGAAATAAACGGTAGGTCCGTGGGGGAAGTGGGAAACGATGAGGGCGTCGGGCGTTCCACGGTGTTCGTGCACCACAATCAGATCGGAGACGTCGTTCGCTCGGCATGCTTCAGCCAGTTCTTTCACGACATAGTTTCCTCGATTGATACGATGGGAATTAGGGAAGACGAGTCTCAATTCCTACGTTCCGGATATGTATTATTTCAAAGGCGATATTAGATGCTTACTTACTTTGGAAAATTGAAGCAGTTTTGAGCTAGGATCCCGCGATGTTGTGATGACAATTTTTGGGTCTTGCACACCGGCGCGCGAATACTCGTTGTCGATGTGCGTCGTTGGATCTAATGAACATCAATGCAGGCGCGAACAGCAGTGTCACCTGGAGGCGAACGTACCGTCTTGCGCTTCATCAAAGGCCAAATCTTTTCCTAGGCTCTTCGCACTTTTCTTCAACTCCGTGGGCAGAGCCTTCCCGGTGGCTAGACTTTCTTTCAGTTGCTGCTTTCGATCGTAGGTTTGGCGTTCCTGAGCTTCCAATGATTTGGCGTAAACATATTGTCTACGTTCACGAATCTGTCGTCTTATCTATAGAGGAGAATAAGAATGCCAGTTTCAAAATACAGGGCCAGGACACACCATTGTAGAGGTTGAAAGTGATCTAAAGGCTTGAACTCAGAAAAGTTAATTGAACGTCCTTCCGAAAAAGGCTCAAGCACGTCACTCTGATATCGTCACAGTCACCCGTGCATGAACGGTGGAATGTCAATGAAATCATACATATGTCATATTACAGTCGAAGTTCGGTCGAAGTTAAGCCAAAGTGCGGCTCATTGGCGAGCTTACCACCCTTGTTCAAGGCTCATTGATAGCTTACTGGAACCCTTTCATCATGCTACTCCCAACCGATTCAACAATCAAATTTATATCATCTCTTCATTTGCTCTTCATCCAGATATAATCTGAGCACAACAATAAGTGCCAGCAACACCAAATTTTTTGATAGGAATAAATGCGATTAACTTCAGTTGTGTTGAGATATCCCAAATAACATTACATTTCCTCAATTATGCAGTGACCGCTGACACAGTGGTGGAGTTACATATTGAATACCACTTTGGTTGCAAGATCATGACCCAACCCTCGAGCACAACTGCCCAGTTCTTCTCTAACACCCTGTAAGGACAGGTACCCAGTATCCTGATAAATTAAACGATGAATATTTCAAACATTTCAAAGTAACAGATTGACAAATGGCAAACCAACCTTGATCAAGATACTGACTATTTGACCATCTCGTGTTCTAGCCAATATTTTGATATCATCAAATTCAGGAGAATCCTCTGGTGGGACTGGGAGTTGCAAGCTCGCTGCTAATTGTTCTAAATCTTCGTCGTTTGCGTGTGAACGCGACGGATCAGAGAAGCACGCATATCTGTGGGTTTCCAAAGCGGGTATACATGATTCCAGTGGGTACCATGCGTAGGTTTCCTATGATGAACGTGAGCGCTGCATATGCATAAGAAGACGTATTCTGGATACGCACAGGATCTGCCAAGTATGAGGGTGAATATTCTCCTTTATATCTCATCTTTTGGCAAGAATGAATATAAAAGCCTGAAATGACTGATGAATACAGAAGCGAGAGTAGCACAAGGAAAAACTAGCCCATGTAATAATAGCCCATTCCGGGCGCACCTGCCTCTTTCATTTCTTGAACCAGCGATGTTTCACGTAAAGCGCTAATCTTAAATCGGAACAATTCAGCAAGACAAGACGGTAACGTAAATGCTGCCCACCTTGCCCATGGAATATTTTTCCCACTTTTTGTCATACATGAAATACACACTTGAGACACAGTTTGGAAGGATATCGATGACACCCATAGCAATGAGCTGGTCATCAACCCTGTAAAGCTGGTGATACGAGCCATAATTCTTGGGGAGGTGGTCTGGAGGTTCTGATAAATAAGAAATAGGTTCGACCTGCAGCGTTTTACAGATGTTGGGTAAGCGTAGATTCCAAACAGTTAGTTAAGATGTACACCATACATTCAGTGGGGATTCGACGAGGAATCGTTTGAACCCGGCAGATGAATTCTTCAGATCGTGATGTATGTCTGCCTGATATTTCTTGTATAACTCGAATTTCTCGTTGGTGAACGAGGACGGTTCTAGTGTTACCTACCGGCACAAGAACAAGATTCTCGGTGTTCATTATTTGCATTAATAGCGACGAAAGAACCACGACTAACGGTAAATGCATGCGCTAGTTCACCTTGTGTGTGAAATCCGGCTTCTGACTCGTGTACAGCTGCCGATAACGTGGTAAATTGAGGCGCTTTAGAGGGCCTTCCAGGAGCTTTGGAGGTATCCAGTTTGCTATAGTGAGGCACGCAGATTAATAGAATTCATATATGCTAGGCAATTTGATATATCACTCTACCTCATCTGGTCCACCTCCATTGAGTTTGTTTCTGACTCCCCATTTGCGATATACCGATTCCATCTGTTAATAAGATAAATAGCATGTCGACTGTAAGACAATTGGGATGACACACCGATTAAGGAGTTTCCGCTGACTTCGAGAAGGTTTATACTGTGATGCATCTAGTCTGCAATCTGCATGATTTAGAGTTCCAATGACATAAGATCACTGGTGATAACCTACCTAATAGTATACTGGGGACAACAGCTGACCCGTAGGTCAGGTTTGTAACAGTAAGTCCCTGGAATTGCGCAATCTCATTTTAGCTATCAGGCGCTGCGAGATCAAGGTTAGGAATTCACCGGCGCGTCGCCAGCCTCGGTCGATTATAGCTTGATATGCCTAGATCCAATCGCACAAGACAATAAGTGTTCAATTTCAAGCGAGAAATAGAATCACTACGAACCGCGCAAGAGAGAGAGTATGCATCTAAAGATGTCGAATGATAACTGGTTTCACGTTCGCTCCGCTGTCCTGGTGGGGAACAGTAGCCACAAGTCGTGGTTCTCCCAGATAGAGGGCTCACAACACTCTCTATGCCTTCAGGTAGAGCCATGTTGATGTTGGGAGGTCTTCAGATTGACAAAACGCGGATAAGATAGTACTGGATACTTATGGTGGTGATGGTTCAGAGGAACGAGCGGCCGAGTATAAATAGAGACCGCAGCAGGATGCCATACAAGTACCTCAACTTATCGCAACACTCAACTTCGCATCGCATCATGCACCTATCCACACCCATCCCGTTTAATTGCCTTTGGTTGCCTCCAGGTTGTATTGTACATTCTTTCGGTATTTGGTAGCTAACTCCGCAGCTGTCCTCACAGACGCATTGGCTCTTAGTATTTCCTTCAAAATGTATGAATAAGGATATAGTAGAAGAGAGCATGGACCACATTCTGACCTCAATGGAATGGTTCAGCTCCAATATCATCTCGGTGCACTTCGACTGGCGGGTTTCGTCAGTTTGGTGGCATGTACAACAAACACCTGGAATCCCTACAGTGTTCTTCACAATTCGCTCTAACAAGACGGCCTGTCTTTCTGCATGGGGGTTTTCCATCTTCTGTAGATCGCGAAGTTGTATGAGAACTTGATGAGAACGCTGAGATCGTTGGTGAGGTGCACGGTCAATGTTACTGTAAAGGCGAACGAAAGTCACGCACGCATTGCGTCACGCGATTTTGAGAGTTATCGGGCGCGCGTCGCGCGACGCGCCCCTAAGTTTGCCCAAATTTCATTCGACTCGGCGCTTCTGAAGCTAAGCACTACAATTACGATGCTTTGATGGCGTAAGGTGAGATGTCTGACGTAGCGGTCGATCTGGAAAAAGCACCAGTGCCCATAAACCACAAAATGTCACCTATTGGTCGGTAGGTTGATAGTACAACAAACATTTGCAAAGAGAAAATGTGAAGAAAATGTAATACGAAAGGGTATGTGGTATAATAGCAACAGTGAAGAGATAGCTTCCAAAAGTTCCAGATTGAGATAAACTACAGAGAAAACAAGAGAAAAATTATTATACAAAAAATCAAGGTTCGTCTAATATACTAAGGCGCGCGACTTTGGGCTTCAAAACGATGTCTAGCCTCGAAGGTTCGTCACGGTTTTGATCGGTATACTGCATTGCAAGGGAATGGCGCTGCAGGCCAATCTCACACGTACCCGCAATGGGCTCCGTCTGCAACTCAGACAACGGGACATCTCCTTCGTGCGCCTCGTCCATCCACTTGGGCTGGAACGGCGTGTCCGGGGCGACGGTGCACAGCATGAGCCCGCCGCATATGTCGCGCTCTGTCAGCGCAGCTCTGAGGTCGTACGCCATTTTCACGAGACCGAGCAGCTTGTCGGAGAACATGTGCGAACGCTGCTGGCGCATCTTTAGTCCACCCACGAGCAGTATTTGGGCGAGGTCGTCTACGATGTCGTCCACCCATTCCCCGAACTTGGTGGTTATGTTGGATTGTTCAGTGGCATGGAGGACTTGGATAGGATGTCCACAATGGATTCGGGCGACTGCATTGTTGTCAGATGGTACAACTAAAAATTTCAAGAACACTCACCGTCACCTCTGCGCGACGCCTTGATCAAAGACTGCGCCGACATTTCTAAGAGCAAATCTGTAAAAGAAAGTTGCTGCGGGTAATTCCCGTCGATAATCGAAGAACACCACGACGTCATAAACACCTGCAGGGCCACCTGCACCAGCAGAAAATGGAATCCCTGCTCCCCATTATTCGCCTGCGCCTCCATCATCTTCGTCATGCCTTCCCCAATGACAAACTTCGCCCGCTGCGTGCTCTGCGCACTGGGGTTCGCAGTCGTCCGTTGGAGGTTCTCCACGAATATATTCGCAAGTTGCAAAATCTCCTCATTCAGCGCCGCGACCTCCCCGACGACCTCCATGCTCGGCCCCGCATCGACGACCAGCAAGTGCTTGCTCCGCCTTATCGAGCGCCTCGTGCCCGCCTCGCGCACCTCGAGCTTCGCGCGCGTGAGGTGGTCGAGCGTGCGCACGACGCGCTCCGCGTGCTGCGCCTTGTGGTGCATCGCGTCGAGCTTGCCCTGCCAGCCGCGCTTCTCCAGCGCGAGCGTGGTCAGCGTCCCGCGCACCTGCTCGAGGTCGGCCCGCATATCTGCCAGCGCGGCCCTCTCCACGGCGAGCGAGCGCTTGTATAACGCAGTCTGCTCCTCGCTCGCGGCGAGCCGGGCGAAAAGAGCGCGCTTATCCTCCTCGTGCGCGGCGGCGGCCTGCGCCATGGCTGCCTTGGTCTCCTCGAGCTCGTGCAGGACGCGAGCCAGCTGGATCTCTGGGTCGACGTCGTCCTTCGGGGGCACAGGCGGGGACACAGGCGGCGGCTCCAGCGCCGGCTCGGGCTCAGGCACATGCGCAGGCGCAGTATCGGCGAACGTGGCGTTCGTCGGCGAGCTGTACGCAGGGAGGAACTCCGATTCCGGACGCGGGCGCCCACTCGACCCTGGGGCACTGGGCACACTCGCATCGTCCGCGGGCACGGCGCCCTTCGCACTCGCGGGCGGCGGCGGGGGCGGCGGCGGGCCGTCGGGAAGCGCGGCCTGCGGACTCTTTAGCACGGGCGCTAAATGGCCTTGCGACTGCAGCCTTCGCATACGCCCGAACTCCTCCATGCGCTTCGCGTACGCCGAGTCCACGCCGAAGAGGCTCCCCGCGAACGACGTCTGCTGCGCGGACCCGCTGCTTGCGGCACCGGCCCCCCCATTCGCCTCCGCGATAGCCTGCAGGCCGCGCAAGCTGTCCGCTTGCCGCCTGTTTCTTGCCCTGCGCCGCCTCCGCTCGACCTCTTCATCCTCGTCGGTTGTGGCTACAGATATATCAGAGGCAACAGAGGTCCGCGTGGCGGCCTGAGCCCAGGGGTTGTCTTCGTCGTACGGCGGTACAGGGAGGTCGTGGTTGAGGGACCGAGTGCTTGCTGCGGAGACCCGCCGGGAGGACGAGCTCCCCGCTATCGAGTTCGTGTCAATTCCCCGATCAGCGTCATCCACGAAGCTCGCCGAGTCCGAGGTGCTGCCTATTGATCGCCTGGGATCGTCGTCGTCGATGGGGAAGGGTCTCTGTCTTTGTGCTGGGGCCCGCGGCCTGCCAGTGAATGCGCGGACTTTCATCATGGTGGCGGATGTAGGATTTTCTTAATTCACGATGATAGTGGTTGAGGTTGAGTATAGGGGCATGTCATTGTGTGACGAGGTGAGGCCTGCCACTGTGCAGGTTCAAAGAGATTTGAGCACTGTTGCCGGCTCCGAGCCGGTGGCGCCGTTACACGCCGCCATGTACAACACAGCCCGCCTCGTAGCAACCGCTTGGACTGCTACCTGCTCTGAGTGCTTTTGTACTTTCTTACTGAATCGGACAGAGTTTTAAGGTTGGACGCACGCAATGCTCTCTTGCTGAGGACGCACCTGGAAATCCGTAAATTGAAAAGTGATATGTACATACAATAATGTGCAAAGAACATGTAAGATAGTGGCAAGATGATGATGGGGGGGTAAGTAATCCGGCAAAATGAAATGATGGTGTCGTATGAATGTGCAAGCCCGCAAGCTCATTGATGTATGCAGCATCAGCTGTGCACGGTCTAATAGAATATGGGGGCACTGCTCGAACGGCGCATACGTAGATCAGGCCTCAACGATGCCGCCAGATACCCACCGACGCATAGAAAGGAAAGACAGAACATGCACCAGCTAGCCCCACCCATCCCACCGCCCAAAGCGTCGATACTCCTGCAGCGTGCAGTTCCGGCTCTCCTTCTTCCCCTTGTCCTTCTCGCGCTCCTTCTCCTTGCCCTTGTCCAGCCTTGACGCCGACGACCCTGCCACCGAGCCCGCACGCGAGGTCAGCGGCGCCCGTGGCGGCGACCCAGACGCCAGACTCGCCGTCCTAAACGGCCCTGGCGAAGCGCTGCTGCCCTTCCTCGTGCGCCCCGCAAGCTTCGGCAGCGCGAGGCGGTACCACCCTCCTGTAAACGTCAGTGCGACGAGCTGGTACTCCGTGGCATCAGCATCAGGCGACGCAGCAGCGTCCTCGGCGGGGGCCTTAATCCATCCTACCGCGCAGCGCTCCTCATCTGGCGCATCGACGGCAGCGGCGGCGTTGCGCGCTGACGCAGAGAGCGAGATGTGCGCGGACTGCACGGGGATGCGGTACTGCGCATACGACCACTCCGACTCGAAGTATTTCGGCAGCGGGAGGAAGGGCGCTAGCGGGGAGAACGTGCTCTGCCGGTTCCTGCATATGGGAAAGGGGAGTCAGAATCAAGTGGCATAATGACACACCATAGAGGCAAGGCACTTACGTCGCCCCCGAGAGCACGAGATTGAATACGTGCACCGTGCCCTTATCGCTCCAGACACACAGCTCCTGCTCGTCCGGGCGGAATGCCACGCCATAGATATTCGCCTTATCGGTCCCCCGCCGGAACTCGCGTACGAGCTTCCCGCTCACCGCGTCCCACACGCGCACGAGTGTCCCCTGAACAGATGTGGTCGCGACGAGGCGCCCGGACACAGGCAGCGCGATCGTCGTCAGCGCCGTCGTATGCGCCGCGATGATCGCAACAGGATGCTTTGCAGGCGGTGGAGGCGGGCGCTGCGGCAGACCCGCGGGCGGTGGCCCCCGCGGGACGGGCGGCGGGCACGGGGGGAGGTGCACGAGTTGCACATGACCGATCTGGCGTCCAGCAATTGCGAGCAGGGTCGAGTAGGGCGATGTCGCCATCGCGATGAGGCCTGCAGCAGCGGGACATCTTTCAGAGTTCACACATACGCGGGCGGGGCGGGGCAAGTGGGCTGCTCACCTTGGGGGTTGTCGCACGTGTCCCACTCGCCGTGGCGGGCGACGGACTCGGCGACGCGGAAGACGACGGCGCGGCGGCGCAGCGCGACAGCGAGCCACCCGCGGCGACACACGAGGCCGCGCACACGCTCCCTGAACTCGAGCTCGGCGACCTCCCTGCCCAGGGCGTCGTTCCAGATGACGACCTTGTTCGGCGGGTACAGGGGGCTCCTGCCTCCGCCGAGGAGGAAGAGGATGTTCGACGAGTGCAGGGGGACGACGGCGGCGAGGGTGCCGCCCGTGAGCTCTGGAGCAGATGGTCAGCTACGCCGCGGACAGCAGGCAGACGGGCACAGCACCTCGTTTCCTTATTAGCGTGAGTGGGAAGGTCTGGTAGACGGCGAAACCTGCGGGGGTTGCGGCGGTGAATATGTCGCAGGCGGGGTCGAAGCGCGCATCGAAGACGTGGACGGGGCTGGTGGCGGAGATGTTGTGGCGTCCCAGGTTCATGGGAGAAGAGGAGCAAGGGAGGACCGGACGACCATGATCTTAATGACATCGCCAGATCGGGCCGCACGTGGTCCGACGCGATTAGGGGCACCTCCACAAATCAAGCCCATTTGGAGGCGCGTTACAATTACAATTGCTAGATGGGTCCTACATACAACAACCAGAGAAACCCTAAATCGACCCCCGCGCGGAACCAGCATCCGGCTCCAGCGCTATATCATCTGAGACATACGCCTGCAGCATTCTTCTGCACCACCACCACGCTAATCGCGCGCCTGCCCCGTCGTCTGCATCATCGCCGTCGCCGCCCCCGCAAACGACGTCGGCGACATCATCCCATTCCGCGCGGTGCTATGCGCAGGGATCGCCCGCGACGGCACCGCGCCGGGATTCCACGACTTGGGCGGTTTGAGCCCGACGCTTGCAAGCTGCTGTCTTGCCATCTTGAACTCGAGCTCCTCCGCCTGGTTCTGGGCAAGCACTACTGCACGCGCCTCGGCCTGGCGCTGTAGCTCCGCTTCGGACTCGTCCGAGAGGTAATCTGTGAACCCTCCGTCGGACGTGACCGTGCTATCCGAGAGTGAGCCCATCCCGTCGCTGCTCCCGCTGCTGCTCGACGCGCTGCTCAAAAACTCGTCCTTACCCGTCCGGGGAACGAGGAACGCGGATTCCTTGCGCGGGGCTGCCTCGGGCGCGGCTGCGGCGTTTGCTGTTGCGGCTGCGCTAGGCGCGGCGGTTGTTGATATTGACGGCCTGCGCGCGGCGCGGCTGTCGGCGGCGACGACTTTCGAGACGGACACGGACGTCGTCGCGGGCGTAAGTGTCGGCCGACGGGTGCTGGGCGAGCGGTGCGCCGTTGGCGAGTCGATCTCAAGGGACTTGCGGCTCGGGGACGAGTTTGACGAGTGGGTTCCCTCGCCCCGCCGGTCAGGTGGCCCGGAAGCAGTCTTGCGGCGCGCCACTGCGTCCACAGAGGACGAATTAGGAACAGACGACGAAATCGCGCTCGGGGTTCTGGACGCATTCGCACTGGGGGAAGTCGACGCAATTGGGCTCCTGCCTCTATTAGGGGACGGCGTCGCGAGTGGCTTGATTGTCGGCTTTGACGGCGTGGATATCTTGCGTGTAGGGGTCGACGGCTTGGAGGCGAGGGCTTTGGGGGAGGTGGGTACGGTGGACGGTGCTCTTGTCGGCGGGAGATTGAGGGAGGCGAGCAGACGCTCGATGTCTGACGGGATCGGTGTGCCGTGGACGATGTTTACCGCCTTCCACTCGGCGGCCTGGATCATGCTATATTCTGACGGGAGGGGAGGGCGACAGCAGCCAGGCCACCCTGGATTGTTGTAACCCTTTGTTTTGGGGGGTGGGTCTATGTCTATCCACTGGGAGGCGATCAAGGACAGGCTACGGGGAAATCTGACGGACATACCTTGCAGAAGCCACAGCCGTTGAAACGCTCGACTAGAGGTGGATTAGTGGCGTTTAATACGCACAAGTGAAGACAGACCTTCCGCGTTGGTGAGATAAAGCACGTCCATGCGCGGATGTGCGCCTCTGTTGGTGCATGTCTTGCGTATGTGGGGACATCTGGTGCGCGTGAGCCGACGCGCGATGGGCAGGGCTGTTACGCACTTTGTGTGTGGGTAGACCTTGCACATGGGGCAGGGGTTGAGGGCCTGGTCGATTGAGCCGGAGGAGTAGCACATTTGGATGGTGGGGGGAGACCGAAAGGGGTCTGTGTGTATTTGTAGGCCATAACACGCGGAGTCCTGGCGTCTGCAGAGAGGGCGCGCAGATGTAGATAAGATCGTGTACAGCCTCAGACCAATATAGGCCCCACGTTCTGCCAAGGCCCCCATCTCTCTCCAAACCATCATGGGCAAATCCCAGAGCAAGCTCTCCCAGGACCAGCTCGCTGACCTCCAGAAGAACACGTATTGCAAGTCCCTGCACACCGTACCCCGCTGCTGCCCAGCTGACTCCCCCCACAGTCGACAAGAAGGAGCTCCAGCAATGGTGCGCGAGCCCGCCCCCGCCCGCCCGCTCCCCCACCCGTTATCTGATCGTCGTCTGCCAGGTACAAGGGCTTCAAGAAGGACTGCCCCTCGGGCCACCTCGACAAGGCCGAGTTCAGCCGGATATACAAGCAGTTCTTCCCCTTCGGCGACCCCGGCGAGTTCGCAGACTACGTCTTCAACGTCTTTGACGCCGACAAGAGCGGCCAGATCGACTTTAAGGAGTTCATCTGCGCGCTCAGCGTCACCAGCCGCGGGAAGCTCGAGGAGAAGCTCAAATGTGCGTCCCGCACGCGCGTGCCACCACTGTTTGTGCGCTGACCCCACGCACAGGGGCCTTCCAGCTGTACGACATCGACAAGGACGGCACGATCACGTACGACGAGATGCTGCAGATCGTGCAGTCCATCTACAAGATGACCGGCGAGATGGTCAAGCTGCCCTCCGACGAGGACACGCCCGAAAAGGCATGTTTCGCTCCTGTCTCTGCTCCGAGCCCACTATTGATCCGCCGGCCCACGCTCCAGCGTGTCGACAAAATCTTCAGGAATATGGACAAGGACAAGGACGCCAAGCTCACGTACGACGAGTTCGTCGAGGGCAGCAAACAGGACCCCACCATCGTCCAGGTGCGCCCCCCGCTCCCGTATATCCGTGTACTTGGCTGAGCACCGCACAGGCTCTGTCATTGTATGATGGTCTTGTATAGCTAGTTTTCTCCTGTTGTGCCGTGTACCCAGGTGCTGATCGCTCACGACAATCGCCTAATGTACTTTTCTTCTGGTTATTGTTGCCTGATCTATTGCTCAGGGTGGGTGTTGTTGGTTGGTTAATTATCGATAGATAAAGTGTAATCCCATCGAGTCTTTGTATTACTTATTCGACGAAGGAAAGACACCAATTTGAAGTGTATGCTTTTTTAATCGCAATAAATTACATGAGGGGACGAATTAGTATGCAGGCGCTAGTTTGCCATATTTCCGGAGGACTCTATTTTCTACATCTTGCCCAACCCAGTTGTGTAGGCCTTCGGAGAACTCGAGGTTATCCTTCTCGGCCTTGAATAGCTTGTTAAAGTCTTGGACAGGGCCTGCCATGCCCGCTGCACCGCCTGGCGCAGCAAAGGGCGACGCAGTCATATCGCGGGACGAGTCGGCCGCTACAGCGCATTAGAGCATACGCAACGCACAGCAACAACAAACAGCTCACAATTATCATTCCCCAGCAGAATGCGGTACAGCCCATTAAGACCAAAGAAGTTGAGGAAGTACCAGCTGAGCGACGACACCCAGCGCACGTCCATGTCGGGGGTCTCGATGCCGCGCTGGAGCATGCTCTTGAACCCGAGCGTGAGGGGGAAGGGGAGCTTGACTGCATATGCGCGCTAAGCTCAGCTAGCACGCAGATAAAATACACCGCGACGCACTGAGAACGAAGCCCTGGAAGAAAAAGTTGATCCAGCCCATGATGACCATCTGCGGGACCATCATCACCATCTGCGTCTTCATGCCCGCCATCATGCCGTCCATGGCGGCGGGGTCGGTGATGGGGTTCGGCGGGGCGCTCGGCGCGTCGCCCTTGGGCGGGCCGTCCTTGAGGTACGTCCCCGCGGCGAAGGCGGCGGCGAGGTGCTGCGAGATGGGGGTGTAGTACGCGGGCGGGATGGGCGAGTGCGCGGCTGTCGCGCGCAGGATCTGGGAGCGGGAGAGGGCGCGCCTGGATGGCCGCGCGGCGTCAGTATATATACATATGATGAGGTGTCTGGGCCACGCACTGTTCGCGAATGGCAGCGCGGGTCTGTTCCTTCGGTGAGGATTGAAGAAGGACGACGACGTAGTGGCGCAGGATGCCGACGAGGATCTGCGAGCGTGAGCTGGACGTCATACGGCGGCGCTGGGACGCACCATAACAAGGGTGATGGGGAAGAGGACCCAGTCGCGGATCTGCGGGTCGAGATAGAGCGATACTCTGCACGAGAGCGGTGGTCAGCGGGCAGCAGGCAGGCGGCGGACAGCGACGTACGGCAGGGAGCTCATCGTGGCTGCAGACAAAAGGCTGCCTGCCTAATCCGGACTCTCCTCCCACCACATCCTCACTCGACTCCGCCGGCGGACATGGACACGTCCCCCACCGCCCTCTTCGACTCCTACGAGCAGGACTTCAAGCAGCTCATCGAGTCCGTCGTCGACAAGCTCGGCAACAATGCCAACGTGGCCGATCTCGGTGCGCACCTACCCTGCTACCTGCTGCGCAGCACCCACTCATCTATCTCTACAGAACAACGGCGGTCCAACCTCCGCCGCGTCGAGATGGAGCTCGACGAGGCCGACGAGATGGTCCGTCTTCCTCACCGCCGCCCACCTTTTCACCCAGCTCACATCCCCCACAGGTCTCCCAGATGGACATCGAGACCCAAGGCATCCCGCAGGCCATCCGCGCGCAGTACCACACCCGTCTGCGCACCGCCAAGGCCGCGCTCTCCACACACAAGAAGGCCCTCGTCGACGCCCGCGCGCAGGTCGCCCGGTCCGACCTCCTCTCCACCTCCGGCGGGGCGTACGCCCCCTCGGATGACCCGTACGGCGGCCCCAACAGCGACCGCGCACGCCTCCTCGCGGGCACGACCGTCCTCGAGGAGGGCACCAAGCGCCTGCAGCAGTCCGAGCGCCTCGCGCTCGAGACGGAGACAGAAGGCGCGGACATCCTGCGCAACCTGCGCACGCAGCGCGAGCAGATTGAGAACTCACGCAACACCGTGCGTCGGCCCTTCTTTCCTCGCCTTTCATCGTCGCTAACCATGTCTTCTTTCCGCAGCTGCAACGCGCCGACTTGGCGATCGACCGCGCGTCGGGCACTCTCAAGAAGATGGTCCGCCGGTACGCACAGCCTTTCCTTCCTTGCTCATTATTTGAGTAAAAACCCGCTACAGATTTATCTGACGAGCGAATTATTACAGGATGTACCAACAGCGGGCAGTGACATACAGCATTATTGGTGTCCTGTTCCTTCTCATTGTCGTCATTGTCTGGGAGAAGCTATCATAACAATAGTTCCTCCTATTATTCCTTCATTTTGCATGTATAGATGTGGACAGGATACCTTTCTATGCATATGTACATATAGCACAGATAGACAACGGATACGATATTTGACTTATTTATATAATGGCATCTAAACTTCCTAGTCGACAAATGCTTTCATTAGGTACATCATTGACTATATTGTTGTACAAGGCCCAAAGACCAGCCGGGAGAAAGAGCAACGAAAACGGCGAAAAAAAAAAAGAACGGTGTGAAATAGTAAATAAAAAAGAGTCTATATAGATCAAGTACTACACTGGACGACCGCCTTGGCCCCTTCCATACCCTCCTGTCTCCTCGTCGTACGTCCGCCCCCGCGCCGGCGCCTGGCCGTACGGGCTCTCCCCCTGCGGCGCTCCGTACGCCGGCTGCTGCGCATAGTACCCGTCGTCGTACCCCGGCGCCTGGCCGGGCGGCGGTCGGTACCCCTGCTGGTGCGGCGCCGTCGACGGCGCGCGTCCCTGGTACACATCGCGCGGGTCGTAGTACGGGCTCCCCTGGCGGTCCACAGGGTCCTGCGCAAATGGCGCAGCGGCGGCAGCGAGGTGTATCTGACTTTCGTTATCCGTGTCGTACAGGTGCGGCGGCGGCGGCGGGTAGTTCGGGTCGCCGTAGGCAACCGAGGTGGACGAGGGATTGTACTGCCCGTACGCGTTGTACGCGGGCATAGGCGGGTAGTCGGCCTTGTCGTTGTAGTAGTTATAATCTTTGGTGTGCATGCTCGGCGCGACGCGCGTGTTCATCGACGAAGCGTCGTCGTCGTCGACCGAGAGGTTCGGGAGCGTCGGCTGCGGCAGCGGCTGTGCGATCAGCTCGCCCTTCTTGTTCTTCAGATGCGAGTAGTCGCCCTCGGCCTCCTTCTGCGCGAGCCTCGCAGCCTCCGCACGGCGCTCCTTCTGTTTGCGCTTGATGATCGCGCCGATACGCTGCAACGTCGTTAGACACGTGCTCATTGATGGCCGCAGTATTATGACTAACCTTATCAACTTTGTGACAGCAATATTCCTAACAAAAATGGATCAATGGTCTGATGTACGAATGAAATGAAACGCGTGTAGTACCTTGAGGTTGCCACGGATGTGGAGCAGGAGAGGGATGTAACAAATTCCCGCCACGATAAGAAGGAGTAATGAACCCGCGCAAATTGTCACGGTGAAGAACGTCGTTACGGTAAGTGCAGAGGTGGAAAGACTGTTGCCGTCAAAGTACTTTGACAAGTCGTACCACGCTCCAGGGTTCTTATGCTTGACCAGCCAGATGGCGTACAGGGTGAGAGCATTGATGGTCTGACGGGGAGCATCGGCCAACAAAAGTCGTTTCCAACCTAAAGATGTCCTCTCAGTTGGACGGCGAGACCATGAAACATGGGATACCCACTCTTGAAGGTGAAGAAGACGAAGAACGCAAAGTCGTCACTCGTCTTGGTGGAGTTGCTAATGTGGTTGAAGAAACAGAAGTGGTCATAGGAACCTGACGACGACCGATCATTAGGAGAAAATGTGAAAACATAACGAAAGAACGCACGGAGAGAGTAGTAGTTGTTAGCCATGATGTTGGTGAAAGCATAAGAGATATCTCGACTGGCGATGATTTTCTTGGCTTTCCTGGCCTCATAGGCAAGCTACGACAGAACAAGTTAGACCCAACGAGGGTCGGAGCAAAGGGGACGGACGGACCAAGAGGAACGAGAAGATGATGCAGCCAACAAACAGCCATTTGCCAGTGTTGAACGGGATGGCGACACAATTTTTCACCGCTCCACTAACGCAGTCTTTGAAGATTTCGTTCGACCAGTTCTGAGTCGTCAACATGGTGATAGCGGAGAAGATATCGGACACGTAGACCATGAACGACTTGAGCACAATGACATAGAGCCACAGATACCTATGGGTGTGGTTAGAGCGGGGAAAACGCGGAGAGCTGATGCCCGTACTTCAGGCGCATCATGAGGCCATTGTCGGTGAACTCCTGGGTGTTGATGAAATCAAACTGCGCTGCGGGTCAGCCACTGACAAGATATGGGGTGCTACCACTGCGCACCTTGTGGTCCGGCACGACCTCTCGCTTCCATTTGGGGCCTCCACAACAGGACATGTTCGGGGTAGGTGGAGTGGGTAGGGTGGGCGGGGTCTATGGGGTATTAGGAGCGTTTGGACCAACCAGTGGCATGCAAGTTGGGTATGCGATGTGGGAGTAATGAGTGGTGAGCTAGGAGACTAGCGTGGGCGGAGCGACAGCGGGCAGACCTGTGCTGGTGGTGGAAAGAACAAGCGAAAGGAGGTGCCCAAACATGTTGCCAATCACTCGGCATCTCCCGAGCACGACTTTCACAATGACCACCGTCCAGAAAATAAAGGTGCGCCTAATCTATTGTTCACTCGCAATGCCCATTCACGCGTGCCGTAGGAAATCGAAGATGAGATGGCAAGTGTCTCCTTGTTTTTCTGCTAGTGTCACGCTCACCTCGTTCACAGGCTAAGAGTATGTGTCCCGCTCCCCCGGAGATCAGCGTATATTCAACCCCCATCCAGCCCAGAAGAATAAGGCGACGAGCTACCACGTAGGGCAGCTCAAAGCCAAACTCGCCAAGCTCAGGCGCGAACTCATCGCGCCGCCCACCAGCGGTGGCGGAGGCGGGGGCGTCGGCTTCGATGTCGCGAGGTGATCATCCGTCCCTCCATCATGTTATATTTCCCCTTACCGCCGGCGACATAGAACGGGAATAGCATCTGTCGGATTCGTGGGCTTCCCTTCAGTGGGCAAGGTGCGTCCAATGCTATGGGTCCCAAGATAGAGTTTCACCGTAAATTGCAGTCTACGCTGATGTCAAAACTCACCGGAACGCACTCCGAGACCTCGGAGATCGACTTTACCACTCTTACGACCGTGCCGGGGACGGTGAAAGTGCACGGGGCGCCTATCCAAATTCTGGATCTGCGTGCGTCTCTTGCGTCTGATCTTGCCGTTATCGCTTACACCACAATTTTAGCCGGTATTATTGAAGGTGCCGCCGACGGTAAAGGTCGAGGTCGCCAAGGTGCGCTCCCAATCTCCACTAACACATGCGCATGCACTAACTCATAAAAACCCAGTCATCGCCGGTACGCACCACCTCTTCTTTGCCCGCCGCCGCGCTAAACCGGGCCGTAGTTGCGCGGACGTGCAACCTCATCTTCATCGTGCTGGACGTCCTCAAGCCGCTCGGCGACAAGAAACTCATCGAGACCGAACTGGAAGGCTTCGGGATCCGACTGAACAAAAAGCCTCCTTCTATTCTCGTACGTAGAAAGGAAAAGGGCGGCATCGCGATCACCAACACCGTGCCGCTGACGAACATTGACCAAGACGAGATCAAGGCCATCCTCAGCGAGTACAAGATCAACAACGTCGACATCGCCATCCGGGAGCCCAATGCTACTGCGGACGATCTGGTAGACGTGATTGAAGGAAACCGGTATGTTCTTGCAACATATCCCATAATCATCAAATCACTCAACCGTTGAACAGGGTGTACATCCCATGTATCTACGTGCGTCCGCTGATACACGCGTGTGTTCATCCCTTACTAACCCTGGAAAATCCTGCCAGGTCCTGAACAAGGTCAGCCAGTCACCGGACCCGCTCCAAGTGCCGCGGAAACTGATAAGTGCCCATCTTCCCAGATCGACGCCATCTCAATAGAAGAACTCGACCTCCTGTGTGTTTCTCCGCCGTCTTCTTTTTTCAATCAAACTTATGTTCCGTCTCCACAGATACAAAATCCCGATGTCTGTGCCTATCTCCTCCCGCGAGTGGCTCAATATCGATGAGCTGATCGACAAAATGTGGACGACACTCACCCTCGTCCGCGTGTACACGAAGCCGCGCGGCCTCGCACCAGACTACAGTTCGCCCGTCGTGCTCCGCACAGGCAAGTGCACCGTCGAAGACTTCTGCAGTTCCATCCACAAGGAAATCGCCAAGCAGATGAAATAGTGAGCTATCTGCACCGCTGTGTCCTTGTCCGCTGCGAACTGCTTATGGACGTCCCCTTCTCTCCACAGCGCCATTGTCTGGGGCTCCTCCGCGAAGCATTCCCGAGGGCAAAAGGTCGGCTTGGACCACGTTCTGGAAGATGAAGATGGCAAGTTTTCCACTCCACACTCCTAAAGATAGCTGCGAGCTGATATCTGCCAACCCAGTTGTACACATCTCCAAGAAGTAGCTGCATACTTGTATATGATGACTGCTCCTGTTTGCCCTGATCTGCTGTCACCCCTAGCTCCAATGTAGAATAAATATACAAGCACATGTAGCAACTACTTAATCTCGGTCAACTGCCCCTGGTATGTCTCTTCATGCAGATAGATAAACCCGAGTCGCAGGAAACTCCAAACCAAACCGACCGCGCAATAGATGCTCGTCGTCATTAATGGCAAGAACTCCATCGCTGACACGGCCGTCGCATTTGTTCCGTGTTGGGCTTCGGTGCACAAAAGGTTTAAAGGATCCGTTGCAACACACATCCCCTTCGCCGTCGAGGCGCTGTTGACAGATGGTTGCTGTTGGAAGAACGGGAATGCAGAGACAAAGACAAGTAGCAGGGGGAACCCGGCGAGGTAGACCTTCTCTAGAGCGTCCATGATCACAAATATCACTGATTTGGGGTATCTGCAACAACGGCCATCGAATGAGCGTATGTTGAACGGCGCGGCAGACTTGCTTACTCATATACGCGCCGGCTGAGGGGGATATAAACAGCAGCGATCCATATTGTTGAGTAAACGACCTTTATAATTGATTCTGCGTGAGAAGGGGTATGCGTGAGTGACAGCGGAATGGAAGCGCGGCAAAGGCACCCCACCCGTCGGGTTGAAAATTAACGGAAAGAGGGAAAAGACACCCGCGACGCTCGCTAGCAGAAAAGTCCTAAAGTAAGCTTGCCTTTCCGCGGCGAGTAAACTGTGGAAATGTGAGAGGTGGCCCACGCGGACTACCATGGACTGCTGACTTGCCTGAGGGGAATTAAGACAAGAAGCACAGCCTTTTCATGTACGTGCCATCCAAAGAGAAACGAGGTCCAGCCAGACAACGTCAATGCCGTCAGGAAGGATTTGTACGTCGGATTACGCCAAAGCTTGACGAGCCATACCTTGATAGCAGCCGTTAATAATCAACGAAATTATCGGAGAAGACACCGATGGAAGACGAACCAGCTGGAAGGCCACGGTGAGAACAAAAGTGTGCACAGGCTTCACGTTTGGAAGCACCGCGAATACCGTGTCGCCGACGAGCCCTCGCGAGCTGGAGGTAACGCCCGACTCGTTGATGGCGAACTCGGCGCCCGTCATTTGCGCATCTGGCAAGTGCGTGAGCTCTTGTTCTAGGGGTTTAATGAAATTTCTGACATTTCAAAAGCACTCTATCAGCGGTCGTAACAAGCGCCCAGAAATTGGGTGCCCAGTACGCGTGGTTCAAGCCGCGGGTAAAGGGAAACAGGCGCGATAGCAGTTGCGGTATTTGGCCCATAAGGGCGAAAGGGCCCAAAGAAACCACAAAGACAGCAATTACTGAGTTTGCAAGGGATAAAAAGTTCTTGATGTGGATGTGGCCTGTAGGAGAAAAACAAAAGGCGCGCAAAAGATAAACAAAATAAGCGGGCTTAAGCGCCGTATCAGCGACGTTACGATGACAGAATGTTTCTAGAACCCACCGCAAGATACATGTAGATGTGCTTAAAATTAAGCAAGACGGCGAACAATATCCCGCTCGCAAGTTTGTTGCCCTGGAGAGTCATCAGCGTCGAAAATAAAATATGATGAACTGACTGACGTTGCGAGCCATGAGAATAGACCAGAGCAGTATTCCGTACATAAAACCGTTGTATTGGAAATGAATATGATCAACAATCAAAAAGCCGGGATGGAGGAATATTGATGCTGATACTATGCGTTGGATGGAAGGCTCGATGGAACCGCGAATGAACCTGTAGCGCGCGGTGTCGGTGATACATGAAGGGAATGAAGAGCATCATTTAGGACTCACTTCAGCAAGACAGCTCCAAGGACAAGTTCAGTCAAAATGACCGTTGTTCTTTGGTACGCTATCACCGACCATGCGTCATAGTTGAGGTTGTTGAGATCGACGATTTTGGGGTCGATTAAGAAGGCGGGGATGGACAGCAGTTTTTCGAAGTAGGCAAAGAAAGGAGGGTAGTCCAGCGCTATGAAGTATTCTCAGCACACGACAGAGGTAGATAGTGGAATATATGCACTCCATTCTGACGTCGTCTATGCGAGAGTATGAGAACATGGCCTGCTGACAATATGTCCTGAGGACGCACATCGTAATACCACTGGGAAATGGGCAGGGTATGTGTGATTGCAAGCCAGTTTCTGTGGACTTCAAAGTCTGTAGAACGACTGCACCATTTAGCACGTATTATTGGTGAAAAGCTTAAGTGCTCACTAGGCTGGAAACAGCAAGAACTTGAGTGCGGTGGAGAGACACAGGATATCCCACTCTGACGGCAGAATGTCCCAGGAAAGCCATGCGCTGCCCGGTGCCAGGGCGGTGGAAGAACTCCCGGACTTGAGGCTGGTGACAGATGGGGACTTGTGCAGAGAAGGTGCGGCGTCCTCGTCCATGGTCAGTGCGTTGTGCAGAGCTCGGTGACGCGCCGACGCAGTGACGCAGCGCCGCTCACGTGCCAACGCGTCAAGCACACACCGTCTGTCTGACTCTCCTGAATCCTCCCAACACAATGAGTGAGCAGACGGCAATGAGCACAGCCAACGCGGACGCCGCGGCCGCCAGGTACGTCGCCCGCCTCTTCTCACTCCGCACTGCGACTCACCCGCGCGGCACCAGCGGCGTTCTCGCGACGCTCATCACGTTCAGCGTGTCCCTTGGCGTCATTCCCATCGGCGCCTACTTCCTCTCGTTGCACTACTTCTGGGCCGGTGAGTCCCGTCTCACCGTATACCGTGCCCGCTGAGCCGCCTGCGCGCGCAGAGAACTCCACGTATGCGGCGATTACGGCGGTCGTTGCGGCCAACCTCGTCTTGGTGTGCTATATCATCCTCTCTGTGCGCGAAGACAACCGGGGACGTAAACCACAGCCCCCAGAGAAGGCGCGGCCTGAGTCCAAGAAAGACAAGTGAATCGCGCGGTCGTGGCGGGTTCGTCATTGCCGCCGCCTCGTTCCCTCGCCGGCATATCCCTCCTCGCGCTTCCTTCGCTGCATTTTTCGCGCCCAGCTCGATGCTTGCTCGCACGTATTCGAATGTCCCATATACATTTTTATTACACATACATACACCGAAAACACCCCAGTCTAGTACAATTGTCACGTATTTTGAATAAGTACATAGTATAATCATATGGATGGCAGAGATGCTGAGCTAATTTATGCTGTATTACGGAGTACATCCCCCGCGCGGAACGCGGGGGCGAGATAGATCGAACAGATACCGTCCAGTGGCGGCGCTATAGCGCATATCCCCACTGCACATGCGCGTCTGACGCCGCTGCTGACGACACTGGCGCGTCGGCCAATTCCTGCCAAGCTTCCGTCAGCGCGCGAACTTCATCCTCGTGGACAGTAGAACCTCACCATGAACGCCTCGAGGTCGCGTACGCCGCGCACCGCCACTGGCCGCTTGCCAGGCAAACCGGTCTGCTCAGACATCGGCTCGCTCGTGGTGAGCCGGTGCTGCCGCGCAGCGAACGGTAGCGTCTCGCGCAAGTTGGCGCTCGACTGCGCGCCGCGCAGTGGGCGCCCACCCTGGTCCGGTGAGCGGCGCGCGCCGTCGGGTGTCACGGGCACGCGCGGCAGAGGGCTGTTAGGAGGGCTAAACGGCGGTGGGGAGAAGCTCGCCGCGGGCCGCAGCGAGAAGTGCTTTTTGCCCGGCGACGCGCTACTTGCGGGCGACGCGGCGTGGAAGCGCGGCGTCGTCGGCGTCCCGACAGGCGTCGAGTCGCGCGAGCTGGGTGATGACGACTCGGAATGCATCGGCCGCAGCACGAGCGGCGCGGGCACCTTTTTGCGCACGATTAGCGGCGGCGGCGCGGGGAAGAGCGACAGCGGGAAGCGGTCGGTGTCGCTGTCTTCAGAGAAGCCAGAGTGTTCCGACGGTGTGGGCCGCGAGCCACTGCGAGTCTTGTAGGGGAGGTGCGGCGTCGAGCCGGTGTGGTGGTACAAGCTGCGCGGGTGCGCGTTGAGTGACAGGTCCAGGACAGCGTGCACTGTCTTTTGCGCGGGGCGCGCGTCGGCGGGTGCCCGGTGCGCCATGCTGCTGCTTGTCCCGTCGAGCGAATGTCGCGGACACCATTCGCGGTGTCTGCTTTGCGGGGATGCCCGCACACAGTTGCAGCCGCTTGCCTCCAGGGACCTTTCAAACTTACTTGCGGGTCCGTAATTGAGGTCTATGGGCGGAAGCAGCTGGTACGTCGGCAGCGTCGGCGAGCGGAGCGAAGTGGCCATCTGGCGCGGAGATGGCGGAATTCTGGGGCTAGAAAGATTGTGTTCATTGTTGTAAATGACAGTTGGCTGTGCGGGGTAATTTGAGCGTGGCGCAGGCCCGGAGGCATGCCGCAGTGTTCTCGGGGATGTAGGCGCACTATCTTTGGGGGATATCGGCCCGCGTTCCTCGTCCCTGCGGTAGGCGACATCGAGGGCACTCCTCGAGCTCTCCCTACTGATGAGCGAGAGGTCACCGCGGTGCTGCGTGAATTGATGATAGATGGGTGATGGTGGTTGGTAGTCCTCAGACGCCTTCCACGAGCCGTCGACAGTAATCGTGTTAGATTTTTCGAGAGGAATATGCTTGACAGTAATAGACAGCCCGCGGCTATTCGTGGTCGACGCGCGAGGGTGCGCCTGCTTATGCGTGCTGTCTTCGGCATTCCCTCTGTCGGATGCCTTTGACTCCCACTTTTTCCAGGTGTTGCGGAGGAAGGAGACGGACTTCATAGTCACGAGAGAGGGGGGGCGATGCTGCTAAGGAAAGTCTGCAAAGAAGGAGGGGAAGGAGCGGCGAGCAGCAGCGCGGTAAATGAAGGACTTCGGGGCATAGACAGAGATTTCGACGCGAACAGATTCAATATATAGGCCGGGATTGAGGTAAAGATCGTTTACACACATGCCGAGATGCATACTAAAGAAGGAGCGATGCATCAGGCGAGCTGTCCCTGAAGTGTGAACCAATCTTGGCCAAGATTGGGCGTGGGTCCGTGTCAAAACATAAGTGAGCTGGACTAGGTTAGTAAGCTGTCTAGTAGAGTGCGAGTCGAGCTAGATGCAGACTGGGAAGGCGGTGCTGGGCGAAGGGCGAGCTCACCGCTGCTGACCGCGGTCCGTGGCTGCATGTGTTTGCTGGAAACGAGCCGGCCTGCCTCGATGCATTGAATCTGGGAAAATCATATCTGGAGAACATACATGCCATGGGTGGCAGACGCAACATCAAGGCCGCCTTCCTATTCCGGCCGGCACAGCCTTGCGCTGTTTGACGCGCGCGCGACGCTCTTGGGCCGCACGTCCCACATGCTGCCAAATCCGCCCTGCGTCCGTTCCCTCTGATCCGTCGCAGCTCCCAGTACCAACTCCACCGCTAGCGCGCCTACCCCCGCTAGCTCCCGCTGCTTCTCGCAGCCGGAATGGAATTGCATGTCCGAAATATGATCGTTATTCACGCCAGCTCGCCTGTCACCCTCTCCGTAGAATGCTTAACGCGCCGTCTAATGTTCGCCACCCCCAGCGATCGTTCTCATGCCTGTTCGCTTGATTATGCTTGGTAGACAGCCTCTGGTTGAGTCCCTGGGCGTTCTATCATTCATTGCGATGCCAGTGGTCATCAGAGCGCGACTCGTCTTAGAAGTGACATAGCTCGCAGAAGCATCCTGTTCAAGGACTTTCTTAGCGCCTAATGAACCTATTTCTAGCAAAATATACTCTGTCATTAGTCGATCTCGTCCCATTCCTCTCACAATGCCTATCGAACAACTCTTGATAACTGTCTACCACCTATACTTCGTTTCACTCAAACGAGTTTCATATTTATAATTTATATATTGATGTGGGTGCTACTTGAGCAAAATACATATGGGTTAGCTGGTACATAAAGTACATGGTAGATATTCTAATGAAACAGTGCAATGATGATGAGGATATAATTATAACAAGTGTAAATCCGGAGTAAAAACTACAAGAAGCAGACGATCAAAAGTCTTCGTCGATAACGCTGCGCACAATAATCAGTAAAAGATATCAAATGAATATTGAAACAACATACAAAGTTTTTGATGACGCAGCAGTGTTATCAGCCGTACTCGAATGGTTGATACCAGCCTTTGAGTATTCCGAAACACGCTTCTCGAAAAAGTTGGTCTTGCCCTGGAGAGAAATCATATCCATAAAGTCGAAAGGGTTGGCCTTGTTGTACACCTTCTCGTTGCCTAGCGAAACCAGTAGACGATCGGCCACGAATTCAATGTATTGGCACATGAGATCGGCATTCATGCCAATCAGTCCGACGGGCAGAGCCTCAGTCAGGAACTCTTGCTCAATGATGACGGCCTCCGTGATAATTCTTTCAACAGTGTCAGGATGCGGGCGACGTTTGAGATGACTGAAGAGAAGGCAGGCGAAGTCGGTGTGCATACCCTCGTCACGGCTGATGAGCTCGTTGGAAAAGGTAAGGCCGGGCATGAGACCACGCTTCTTCAGCCAGAAGATAGAGGCAAAGGAGCCTGAAAAGAAGATACCCTCGACGGCGGCGAAGGCGACGAGACGCTCTGCAAAGGAAGAGCGAGAGTCAGAGATCCAGTTGAGAGCCCATTCTGCCTTGCGCTTGATACACGGAACAGTCTCGATGGCGTCGAAGAGATAATCACGTTGAGCAGGGTCTTTGATGTACGTGTCGATGAGGAGGGAGTATGTCTCGGAGTGGATGTTTTCCATCATGATTTGGAAGCCGTAGAAGCAGCGAGCTTCTGCTGCCTGAACTTCGTTGGAGAAACGCTCGAGAAGATTTTCGTTGACAATGCCGTCAGAGGCAGCGAAGAAGGCGAGGACGTGGGAGATAAAGTGGCGCTCGTTGTCGTTGAGACGGTTATTCCAGTCATGGACGTCCTTTGAAAGATCCATCTCTTCCGCAGTCCAGAAGGAAGCCTCCGCCTTCTTGTACATTTGCCAAATCTGAACATGTCGCGTCAATATGGTAATTAACGCGTCGCGTGGCACACACACCTCATGATACTGAATAGGGAAAAGAACAAAACGCCGACGCGACTCTTTTAGGAGGGGTTCCTCGCCTGCGCAAACATCTTAGCACGGGAGGAAATTAAAGTTAAAAAAGACATACTCTCGGGGAGGTCCACCTCGCCAACATATCGTCTGCGGTACTCGGGGAGTGCATCGACGACGGCTGTGGTATCGGTAACAGACTCGGGTGATTGGGAACGTTTCTCGTCGTCAATAATAACCTTGGTGGATTTCGCAGGGGATTCGAGGGAGAAGGCGGCAAGGGCGGCAGCAGCCTATGAATGACAAATTAGTGCCAGCACGACACAACGCCGCCACGGACATACCTTCTTGCTGGGGGTGGGTGCAGGAGAGGTAGCGCGAGGAGCAGAGAGGGTGGCCATTGCAAAGTGTATAGAGGTTAGGTCAAGGTATGTGCGGAGGAGACAAGCCAATCTTTTTATCCGCGACTGCGTATGGTCGTGTTTGGCGGTTTTCAACCAAACGCGACCGTGTTCTTTGCTTTTGCTTGCGCAAATTGCTTCGCGCTGCACGTGAAACTAGTCACTGTCACGCTCATCTGTGACCCGATTGATGGCGGATCATCGGGACCGAGCCACTGACTATGTCATTCTCCTACTGCCACCATTGCGCTCCATTGTGCCCCATCTTCATCAACAGTTTATCGTCCGAACATTTGAGTGTGATATCGCCGAATGGCCTCTGAGCGTGCCGTCAAAGCCACAAGCAACATGCCCCAGTCCCACAGGCAAGCCGCCCAGCCATGGGGCCCTGACGATGGCATGGTGGACTCCCGCAATCGCTATGTCGGCGATGTTACGCTGCCGGAAAGTGTGTAATGGATTTCTCGTCCTGGCAGCCTAAACGTTCGCCCGCAACATCATTGCTAATGATAGAACTCAATCATGTATGCAGAGGAAGAACCATTGCTCAAGGAGTCACACCGCCGATTTGTCCTGTTCCCGCTCCAGTACCCCGAGGTCCGTCCAACGCGTGTGTCACTCTCATCACAGCCCCTGACAAAGGGCCAAGATATGGACGTTTTACAAGAAGGCCCAAGCCTCTTTCTGGACAGCAGAAGAAATTAACCTCTCGCATGATCTCAGGGACTGGGTCCAGCTTAGCGCCAACGAGCGGCATTTCATCTCGCACATTCTGGCCTTCTTCGCGGCTTCAGACGGCATCGTGAACGAGAACCTCGTCGAGCGCTTCTCCAGCGATGTCCAGGTCGCCGAGGCCCGGTGTTTCTACGGCTTTCAGATCATGATGGAGAATGTGCACTCCGAAACATATTCGTTGCTGATAGACACGTATATTAAGGACACCGACGAGCGCGACCGTCTCCTCAGTGCTGTTGAGTCAGTACCGTGTGTCCAGCGCAAAGCGGAGTGGGCACTGAAATGGATATCGGACACGAAGTCAACCTTCGCGGAACGATTGATCGCGTTTGCGGCAGTGGAAGGTATATTTTTCTCCGGCTCATTTGCTGCTATATTCTGGATCAAAAAGCGCGGGCTCATGCCCGGATTGACGTTCTCTAACGAGCTCATCAGCCGTGATGAAGGAATGCACACCGACTTTGCGTGTCTGTTATTCACATATTTGAGGCGAAAGCCACACCCTCAGACTATACAACAAATTATAACAGAAGCCGTGGAGATAGAGAAGGATTTTTTAACCGGTATTTTCTTTGCTCTCAGACTCTACTTTTCTAATTTTTTGAAACAGATGCACTACCAGTTGGATTGATTGGGATGAACGCCGCATTAATGTGCCAATATATTGAATTCGTGGCCGACCGTCTTCTTGCTTCCCTCGGCAGCCCAGAGTACTACGGCGCCACCAACCCTTTCGACTTCATGGAGATGATATCACTCCAAGGAAAGACGAACTTTTTCGAAAAACGCGTGTCGGATTACGCTAGAGCCAATATGAACATATCGAGTTCGAATTCAAGTTCTAATCAAAGACTTTTGTGGGCTTACAGTCTCTTTATGTCCACAAAAGCGAAAGCTGACCGAACCTTCTAGTTCACTTTCTGAAGACTTCTAAACGCATGATATTGCCTTTCTTTTCGTCCAATTCCTCTCCGCATCTCGTGGGCTAACGTGGGCAAAACTCAATCGTTGGTATATGATCTATCGCGCTATCCGGGTCCGGTCAGCTTTCGCGTCTTTACCCACTCTACGCCATGCCTATATTTATGTTTCGTTTTATTGTTGTGGATAACATAACTATCACAAGCACCTTTTGCATGTGTATCCATCAGGTGCTTCTTCCCTGGGAGGAAGCATAGCATAAAATTACTTGCAGATGGTCTCGAAGTTATTCTATAAATGTATAAATCCTCCACTCTCAGCTTCAGCAAAAATAAAACGGATTTACAGCCAATCATCCCGACTGCATAATTGACACCAGCTTCCATCTCTCAGGCTGATAATCAGAGTCAGGAGGCTGCCTCAGGGGCGAATCGATTCGTCGTGACAGCCTTCAGGACTCTGCCACAGGCTGGAAACATATGACATGGCTGTTCGACAGATGCCGCGCGCGAGCACAGTGGGAATCCCCACCAGAAGATTTACTAACTGGACCGTTGGCACACAGCTGATGCGCGATATGCCCGGTCTCCCATTTCTTCGCATCCGAATCGAGAGCTCGCTATCTCGCTATACGATCGCTCCAGTGTTGCCACGATGTAACTTCTAAGGCGTGCGTACTCAGTATGGAGGTAATGAATCTTTTTCTGGCCGGTTTGGTTCTTGTAAATTTGGATGGTCGAGACTCAGCTCATAGGTCACTGCCAATGCCCATCAAATGCCACTAGAAATTCATCGAGGCTTGCTTGGTGACGTCTTGCCAATGAAAGACAAAGCGGATCCTTAGTCAATCCCGTTCGTTTCGAACGATACAAAAATGACATGCCACCTTTGGGCAATAACATCGCAGGAAAAATTAGATCGTGCGAGAGCAGGGCAAAAGTGAAACTGAGCTTCGTCAACTTCAAAAGACTCGGGCGAGACAGCCCGGAAATAGGCTCGAAGTTTCAAAGAAATATCAATAAGCACTAGTACTTGTGGTAGAGGTAGGACGTTCCTGGCGTAAGCTGGGTGCGACTGGTGTTGGTTGAGTTGCAAGGCAATTGAATGGATTGATGCAGCAGATTGACGGTGTCCGACCTCCGGGCCGGACCCTTCGACGTGCAAAGTTGGCGTCCAGGCAAAGTTGGCGTTAAACATATCAAATGAATCTCCAGCAAGCCAACGAGGAAATTTGAGCACTAGCAATTCCCTGAATATTATGTGGACTTTCAAAGCGGTACGAGCATCAAGGCTATGGCCGTTTGTCTACTGGCTCCCGACAGGGACCGTTGTCGCTAGTCACTGGTTTGAAATAAAGACAGTCACAGGAAGGAGCATGCAGGTATGTCCGTGGTCGCTGTATCTCTCGTCTGTGTTGATGTATATATGTAGGAAGCCGACACTTAACCCCAATTCCTCTCTGTGGAGAGACGTCGCCCTGTTCAGACGAGATGTGGATGCAGACGCCACGTACCACCGAAATGATATTGTCACCCTTCGGTGAGCTTCGCACTGTTGGAGAATATCATGCTTTTTGTCCAACAAATCAGCAGATCTCCGGAGGATCCTAAGCGGCTACTGATCAAGCGTATTTTGGCCAAAGAAGGAGATACTGTGAAGACCCTACCTCCATACCCCGACCCAGAAGTCGTTATACCCAAAGGGCATGTATGGGTCGAAGGCCAGTCTTTTTTTCATTACCTTTTGGTGCTCCTTTTTTCATTGCTGACACAGGCGACGAACATTTTTGGAGTGACGACAGCAACCGCTTCGGGCCTGTATGTACCTTTTGAATGTCACTCGTAAACTGGGCTCTGACAGACAAAATCGCCAAAGGTGTCCGAATGCTTGGTTGAATCAAAACTTGTCATGATATTATGGCCCTTGGATCGCTTCGGTCCTTTAAAGAATAATTCTCGCCACGAAAAATCTGCGCAGGAAACGGCGACTCGATCTCAGGAAGCAGGGCATAGTTCCAGAGTAATAATCCATCCATCTCACTAGCGGAATATGGCCAATCGAACCACACTTGTGATCTATCGCTGCTGTTCGGCTCAATCTACCACAGCGCTCAAGTATAGCTAAAAAATCTGTTCCTTAACCGCTTTCATCATCCTCGAACCCTAGGATCCTGTTTGCTTCCTTGGACCCAGCTGCGGGCACATCTTTGCGCAAAGAAACGCTAACGGGAGAAACTCCCTCGTTGTAAGCAAGTGCGAAGATGACATCCATATCTAAAATGACGAGTCAATTTTTCGATGTCTTTACCTGGCGCTCTCGGTGCTGCTCTTACCCTCCAAGGAACGTCCAGACGTCTCTACACAATCTTTAAGAATATTTCGGACATAATTCAAAAGACCAAATACCTGGAAAGTATAGGTAAACAGCTGGAATAATTGCCGCATTCAGAGTTGCGAATACTATTCCATTTGAAAAGAATTGGAGCAATCAGTGCCTCAGTTCTGCTGATGAACTCGCTGACATTCATACTTATATATGTCTTCCAGGAGATGTTCTCGAAAGAGGGTCCAGTTATCATGACTACCAAAAAATTGAATGTCCAATTACTGGCCTGTCGAGGTGTGAAGTAAGATAGGAAGGTATCATGAGGAAAGCCGATCTTACCGTTGACAGGGCATTAGCCGGGCCTCTTATTCGTAGACCCACAATCTCAGCTGGCTGTATTTTCCGTCAAAGAGAGAAGCAGAAAGGGCGGGAGTGTTCGTGTCACTCACATAGAGCCAAGTCATTCCTAGCCAACCAACTGCAAAGAAAGAGTTGAACACGAAGAGAAGAATTGCGCTAATGATCCTAGAGGCGGAATTGTTGATGCTCCCTAGTACGGCGAGAAGAATCATGGTGATGGTCTGTCCTACCGACCCAAAAAACATCAATTTGCGTCGACCGACGCTTTCAATAAGAAATATAGCGACGAGCGATGCCATGAAGTATTCAGTGGCGTTGCAAGCTGCAATGATGCGAGACTTCGTGTCCGATATTTGCAGCCGTTCAAAAAGCAATGTCTGTGGCCGTTATTCCTTTCAGTGCTATGTGGGAAAGATATGCGACTCGATTCATCACTTACAGCGTAGTAAGTGATGATATTAATCCCCGTAATCTGTGATTGCAACGTTTAGTCAAGTGCGTATGTTTAACATCGGCTGGCTCTGAAATCAGTACCTGCTGAAAGCACTGTATAACTACACCTAGACAGACTCTCCGAAAGTTTTGGGTGCGCCCTCCAGTAAACAGCTCGCGGAGAGAGGGGCTCGCTTGTTTCCCGGCCTGAGCAGAACTATCTTGATGTTGTCCAAATGATTCTATTATAACTGCTTCACGGATAGCTTCAAATGTTTGTTTGACACTTTCGTCAGAAGGGTCTTTGTCTTCCAGAGCGGATATAATAGCCAATGCTTCTGCCGGGCGTCCAGCTTTCAACAACCTGTTTCAAGATAATGGAATCAATAAACTAAAAGGGTTCAGTATAGTCTCAAGGTGACTAAACCATCTCGGAGACTCTGGAAGCTTCACACACGGCAAGATATCAGACAGGAAATTGGGTACAGAGAAAGAGTGTCGCACGTAATTGATAGCAATAACCATGATCAGAGCAAATATTATCTGAAGGGCGATCGGCACCCTCCATTGTGCGGAAGACTTGCTTGCCCAGAATCTACACGATAAGCACATTGGTTCAAACAGCTGCACGATATAACTGTGTTCCCATTGCAAACTTACAGGGCAAAATCAAACCACTCATGCAAATTATTAGTGTTGAATTGTGTGATTTTGGCAACAATTAGTTCTTACGTAGCTGTTGGAAAAGTATATAAATGAGAACAAACTCGTTATTGCAAACGGCAAGGTGACCTACGAGATCATGATTCCAAATGTTATCAAACTACCCTCAATCATAATCAAGCTGCCCCGTTTAGCCATGGGTGAGCATTCGGCGTGGTACGATGGAACAGTTGAGGTCTTCACATTCGGAGTCGATTGACACCACTCTTCAGTTTTGTGGGTAAGGTTTTTGTGAGCAGCATACGTACATTGAGTCCGTTTCCTAGACCAGTGATAAATCGAGCCACAAGGATTTGCGCATAGCTAAACGATGTGAACTGCAGGATGGCGCCGATGATCATAACAATACCGCCGAGGGCAATTGTCCTCCTTCTACCTAGGCGATCTCCGACCCACAGGTTGGACAATGCCCCAGCAAGACAGCCGATCTCCTATATACAACAAGCATTTCATGGCTATAATTCAAGAAATAAACGAGTTTTCGACGAACGTATATTGCGACCAACAAGCTCTGCAATGTAGCGTGGTTTCTGTGAGTGTTATCAACCACAACTTGAGGGAAGGTTTTCTCAAACTTGATAGTATTGTCAGATTATGAGGACGATATAAGCAACAAATTGAATGGACGGCGTCGGAGACTTCGCACTTGTTTAGCTGTAAGCAGAGACGACATGACCCCTTGGTCATATCTAAGATCAAATTGATTCAAGAGTAGTCACATCTCACATATGAACAAACGCACCCGAATAGAGTGAAGCCTGTGCCAGTGACGAAGGCTATCGCTGCAGTCAAGAGTCGACCTCTCAGGGGTAATTTCAGAGACTCCACTTCAGCTTGAAACGCGGGCGAGTCGAAATCCACGACTTTCAACAGGACTCCTACCGATTTTTCGTCAGCTTCCGAAGAAACAGCCATAATGAATCCGGAGACGGTGTCGTGTACGAAGGGGATGAAAAGGTCTGTTTCCCCAGAGCCCAAGTATTATATTAATACACGAAGTGGAGGAAGAACCTGTTGAGAACCTGATGCGAATGGCACCCAAGTGGAGAGTGGGTCATGGTACAGGCGAGAAGCAGCTTGTCCAGCTGATTGATGTGACTATTCTTGAACGGCACTCCTGTTCACCAGTGCCATTCATCGTCAGTAATAATAGACCGCTATAATGAATTGTTTCGACTGTTCATGCTATTTTCTTATATTTGAGGAATTCTCTGACGCCAGTTTGCACCTAGCGAGAAAAGCCAAGTAGTGCACACTGTAGATGGTACTAGCAGGCGGGGAACTAACGGCCTAGTAGCAGGGTAGTCGTATGTGCTGCGGTTCACAGGCGCCCTTCGATCGCGTTATCGGTCAGAACCAGCATGAGCATGCGAAGTGTACTTGGGAAAAATGTAGCAGACACTGATGGTCAAGTGGTTCATAGCCTGAGATGGTGGTGGTTTAGTGCAGAGTGGGAACGGGCCGTGACCAGACGACTTGTCGTGCACTTGAAGTTGATCGCCCAGTGTAAGCTGATATAAAGCCTAGTTTCTGACAATGCTTGTAACCCATGTTAAGGTATGGGTCGTCTGGTACTACTACATGTTATCCCTACAAATAATACTAGCTACATGATGATGGTTTAAATATCCGCATAGTGTTCAGGGGTCTACATAATCATTTGACTAGAAAGACAGCTATATAACCATACAACAGAAAATGAAACGAGAAAGAAATCATGAATATCTAGCCCCATTCATCTGGTACGAATGGGGTGACAAGTTGGTACGTTTCTTCATTATTCGTGGTCTTGCCTTTCTTCTTGTCCTTATTACCCCGTTTCATGACACGTTTGAACATGTCGGTCATCTTCGTCCTCTCTGGAATATCGAATTCACTTGACTGTTCGACAGCTGGGTAACACATCTGCACCACTTTTCCAAGTTTACCCATTCCAGATGAGTCATTTGATTGCCTCCTCGACGCATCAAGCGCTGCTTGGAGGTAGAGAGCAAGATTAGGAAATGTTACAGGTAGGTTGGGCAGAGGGACAGATTCTGTGGCGGGGATTGTGTAGGTTTTGGATATATGCGTGTCCGCAGCGTCGCGCAACAGCATTGGTACGGGGGAAAGGGTGTAGGACCATGGCAGCAAATTTGGGTTTCCGGATGAGTACCGAGAAGCCCCAGGGACGGAAGGTGGAATAGGATGATCGATGGTAAACCACAGAATTATGCGCCATTCATTTACGCTTGGATGGGGCTGGTCAAGGAAAAGTAATTAGTATGTATTCCGCCTTGTTATCTGTGATTCGTATCCCACCTTGATAAATTGAACCACCGTGCGTAATTTTAACTCTATCTTGGACACGGCCATGGCTTCGACTGTGGGTTCAATTCGTGTACCACTTAGTCGGGCCATAAGGCGGAGCAGGTGACGCCAATCTGGTGCTTGAAGATGGAGAGGAGGACAGCGGGCATAGGGAAGAGATATGATATTTGGCATAGGGTCTTGCATCGGAATAAGTGTTCTCGAGATAGCAGGTGCCTTGAATCCAATGGCTGAAAAGTAATTAGTATGATATCAAATTCAGCGAGAAAAATGTTACACACAAACGCCAAGCAGCAACTCGCGATCAAGAAAATGGTTTGCGTTCAGCATTCCTATTGCCGGAGCCGGTGGGGCTGCTCCAGGCGGCCGGATGTCATTGTGGGAAGACGTTGTCGGCGGCTGGTTCGCGGACTGAATAGCTGGGGGTGCACTCGTAGACTGGACTGATGAGTGATGGCTGACGTCAGAAAGGGAATCGGCTTCTGCTTCGTGGTGGTTGCTTAGAGTAGGATATACCACGGGCGAGAATTGAGAAATTCTGGGCACATTGGTTAGGGAAGAAATCAACCGGAGGTCAAGGTTATCTCCCGTTCTTGGTTGGGCATTATTGAAAGCAGGTTGACCATATTCCGGGCCATGGGAAGGGTGACTTTGGAAGTAAGGTACATTCGATGTCGAAACAGAATGTCGGGGAAGTGCGTGTGGCTGTTGGGAGAATGAGGGGCCTCCGTTGTAATGGGTCGGCTGATCTGCAGGCGTGTAAAGTGGGAGAGGCGCCTCCGCATCCTGCTGGTACACTGGAATCGGACGCGATTTTTCGTTTCCATATTGTTGTTCCTGTGCAGCCATTGCTTCTTCTTCTGCAGCTAGTTGCCTCGCATACGCTTCGTCATCAAACTCGAGTATGTTAGGTTCCTCTGAATCCGCATAAAGGTTAGCAGGTTGGCTAGTAACCCACGATGGGGCTGGATGAGAGTCTGTGGAGTTAACATCTGGGCTGGTATATGCCGAGGATTCTGAGGGTTCGTATCTGTCATTTGGTTCATCATGAATATCACGCTGCGATTCGTCGTCGTTATCCAAAGGGGATGAACCCAAAGGCGTGCGCGTATATGGTAGAGAGGACACACTGGAAACGCTCGACGATCTCCGTGAAGTCTCGGCCCGGGGTGGGGTGTGCGAAGCGGATGAGGAGGACTTGACGGAGGGATTTCTGCCGAAGCGGTCAAGATTGCCTCCAGAAGGGCGTTCCGAGCTTCCGTTGTATGAAGTGTCAGGCATCCCCGGAATTCGCCATTTATCGTGTCGGCCAAATTCTGGAAATTCTGAAGCGTTGCGCGTGGGAGGGTTACTACTCGGATTGTTGGGCACAGGGCTATGCTCGGAGGGCAAATAAACGGGTGCATGCGCGGGCAATTCAGGCGGCAAGTAGACAGGCGCGGCGCTTACAGGAGATGGCACGATGCGAGGGGTGCCGTCCGCAGCATTGAACGATGAAGGTCTCTGATTGTCCATTGGTGCAAGGAAGGGCATCACTTCCACATTGGGATTGCTCCCAGTGGTCCGAAGCGATTCGGCAAGCGCTCGCGCTAGATCTTCTTCTTCCTGATGCTGTAGCTCTTCTTGCAGTTTTTGGCGCTCCACCGATTCTGATTGTGACAGAGCCAGGGCCATCGCAAGCTCGTTAGAGTCATCTATAGGAGACGCAACTAACTCCTCTTCTTCAGCAGGTGGGGACAATGGTGGAGGCAATGGTGGAGGTTGGGGTTCAAATGCGGGAGATTGAGGGCTGGAGTAGAAGTCGTATTTGGCGGTTGCACTTATGGTTGGATATACAATTGGCTTGGGCGGTAATGCCGGTGGCGGCGGCGGGGACCCATTGAAACCACCTGCTTGATATTGCGGGTATATTGGCGGCGGGGGCTGATACTGAGGATACATACCCTGGGGCGGCTGAGAAACGGGCGGCGCATAGTGATGGAAAGCCTGCTGGTGGTACGGATATAGTTGCTGTGAAATCGGAGAGGCTGAGGCTGCATTGGAAGATCGCCGCATAAATTCACTGTTCTGGCGCGCACTCCTGGGAGGGCTGGTGCTAGCAAAGTACAAGTCGGGCCTGTGGACTGTCTGTGGGCCATGTTCGGGATCAAGGACCTGCGGGTAGGAAATCGGAGGGTTGCGATTGCCTTGCGAGATCCCGTTCTCAGAGCTCGGGCTGAGAGGCAGCGCTGCTGCTGTCGTTTGATAGGATGGTATGCGGGCCATGGCTGTGGGATCTTTCCGTCTGCGAATTACATGCACAGCCAAGTCGCAGCGTCAATCCCCAGAAAGCGCTGGAGAGAGCGGTCGATCTTGGATGATCGCAGAAAGCAACTTTCGGTAATTTGAAATGTCGATCCACAAAACTGGAAAGTTGTGGTAGGAAGCAAGCGTGAGGATTTTTCAATGACAACGAACTGTCATGAGTAAGTACTTAGTGGCATCGGACTGGCCGCCTTGGTGTCTGTAGCGCCCAGGGTGTGCCATCATTCACACGTTCAAACACAAGCAGTTCTCACTAGGCAGTGCTTAAGGATACCACAGTTTTTTGCTGCAATAATATCTATGGCGGGCTGTAAATTACAAAAAGTGGAGTGATGGTCATGCGTAAAAATGCTATGTATGTATTCATGGAGGATGATGCGTGCAGAAATGTGTATAAAAGCGACAGATGACAGATTTAAACCGAGGGACGAAAGAACAGCAAAATATGAACGAAGAGGATGAAGTCATAAATGGGGGGCATGCAGGCGTCATGTATCATATAGGAATAGCGGGCGCATGATGGGAAACGTGAGCAGCAACGCCCTGAGAGGTCGTCGTCGTCACCTTCGGATGTGCTGTACTATGCATGGGGGATGTCTTGAAACCAAGTTGGCGCAAGACAGCTAGAAGTAACCTTTGTCAGGGACCAGTCCACAGCAAACATAATCCAACGTACCAATCAGATCAGCTTTTTGCAAAGGTTTAGCCAGAGACGCCGTGAAGACATTGCTCGTGTCGCTGGGGTCCGAACCACTGTATGCGCTCACGGCAATTATGGGGGTATTTGTATTTTTACCGTTGGTGCTCTTGATGTAGCGTGCTGCACCTTCTCCGTCGACTGCATATATACGAAATGAGGGGAATAGTCTAACGCAGGTGCATTGAGTACTTACGAACTGGCATTTGCAGGTCCATAAGGATGCAGTCAAATTCTGGCGCGCTCGTTAGTCACGGGCACACTGCAAATATAGAACAGACTCACTGATGTCTCCCATTGTGACGCTGATTGCCTCCGACCCATCCGCAACGACGACCACCCTGCAGCCCAGACGAATCAACAAAGTCTCAATAATTTTGGCTGTAATAGGATTATCCTCGGCCAGTAGCACAGTCACAGCCCGGTCCGACGGATCTGGTCCTTTCCGCAGGTCAATGGAATGCACTGAAGATGGAGGAGTGTTTGATTCGTGCTGACTTGAATAGCCGGTGGACATCCAGGTCTCAGAGCCAGAGCCGTCGCCCGCACTGGAGACCGACGCCGTGCGTAGACGGGAATTCCGTCGATCCCCGCCTTCCATATGGTTCAATTTGAATCGTTCAACAGCGCCGTATTCTGACGGTTTCCGGACATGGGTACCGCCGTTGCCAGGTGTCGGAGGAGGTAGACTTGATCGTGAGGGAGAGGATGCAATCGACGATGTCGAAGTAGCAGGCGACGGTGGGCCTGCAGGGAGCTTGCCGCCCATGCCTATGTCGGTTACCACGCTAGGCGGCTTTTTGATGCGTTGCGACACACTGCGTTTGCGTTGGTGGAAGTTGGCGGGTTCTGTCAATGATTGCGCGATGGGTACCATCTGGTCAGTTTTAATCTTGCGGATCATATCATCATTAGCCTGTTTTAAGACGGGCAAGTTCTTGAAGCTGAACGACCCAAAGTCATCGCTGCCGCCGGAAAGAGGGGGCTCGCGCCCCGCAATGGGCAAAGGCATTGATGGTGGGGGCATATTTGAGCCACCGGTTGGGCTATCCAAGCCCGTTTGTGTCTGCACAGCAACCTGGTCGTCATCATGGAAAAGTGTCGGAATCGCCCCACGAGGATCGAAGTAGTCAGTGGACTCGGGATCAGACAGCTGAGGGATGAATGCTGCCTCCGTAGTCGTGACTTTCTCCCAGTCAATCCCAGCAAAGAACGGGTGGGCTTTGACTTCCTCAGCGCCCCCGGAGCCTAGTCGTTCGTTCGGGTCGATCGTCATCAATGCTCTCATAAAGTCGCGTGCTTCCTGTGAAAATTCAACCCATTCCTCGTGCCATTCGATGTGCCCGGAAAGAATGTTTTCGAATACTTTTTCTGGGGTCTCTGCGTGGAAAGGGGGTATTCCATACAAGAATTCATACGTGATGACACCCAACGCCCACTGACATAACATGGATGTGTCAGAGAGTCGTCTGCAAAGCAAAAAAGGACACATCACGTACCCAATCGACAGCCGCGTCGTCTCCTCGCAGGCCAAGAATGGTCTCCGGGGCGAGGTAATCAGGTGTACCCACGAATTTTTGCTCACCGGGCGGTGTCCCAGCGCTCGAATTTGAATGGGACCGGAGATCTGTTGTTAGCTCAGTCGCAAACGACTGCAACGGGCTCTCCGCCAGTTTGATGCTGCGCCGGGCGTGCAGGCCAGAGACTGACTCCGAACCGCTCGACTCGCCTAAGTCATCTAGGGGGGTTTGATAAGGGCTGTTGCCGACACGAGGAACCATATTTGTCCGTTGGGTGAAGTACGAACCTGCGCCGGCGAGGTCAGGGAACATCATGGGGGATGCAAGGTAAGCAGAGTCCATCGACGGGGGCCGCGACCTTGAGCTGTATCGCGTGAGGGGTCGCCCAAGCTGGCTTTCCCGTGTCTGACGGCCTAGCAAACCAATTCTGCTCAGTCCAAAATCAGTAAGCTTCAAGTGTCCGTGCGCATCAATAAGCAGGTTGTCCGGTTTCAAGTCACTATTTTTGAATTGTGAATAAGTTTACCAGTCACCATCGTAAATTGTTCTCCTACCGGTGAACGACGCCCCGTTGGTGAAGATATTCAAGGCCAAGAACTACCTCTGCGATGTAGTTCTTCGTCCATTCTTCCGGGAGGCACCCCAAACTCTTGATGAGCGCAGCACAGTCGCCACCGTTGAGGTATTCCATGACCAAGTACAGATTGTCTTTGCTCTGGAACGTGAAGTAAAGCTTCGCAACAAAAGGTGACTCAGCCTGTTTCATGAGAATCATGCGCTCTGCCTTGACGTTTGTAATCTGATTCTTCGCAATCATATCGGCTTTCTTGAGGACCTTGATTGCATAGTAATCGCCCGTTGCCTTCTTCTTCGCAAGGAACACGGACCCGAAAGCACCTTTGCTGATCGGCTTAATTATGTCGAAGTCCTTGATTGACGTTGGCGTCGTGCGTGACAGAGGCTGATTTGATGCCAACCGCGGTGACAGAGGCCCAGTCGCCGGCGGGCTGGTCAGCAAGTTCGCGGTCGAGTGCCGCCGGTGTCCCCGCCTGGTCGATGACTCCCGTGTTAGCGAGGATGCACTCCCGCCGTCGCGCGCTGAAACGAGCGGTGATGTCGGCGGTGTGACAACAAACAACGGTTCCAATAAGTTCTGAAGAGACTTACGGTTCTTGATACCAGAAGAATTGTTTTGACTTTGACCTGAGCTTTCGTCAAGGAGCATGAGCGGCATGGGCTCCTCAGGCGATGAAGGCGCTACAATGGGTGCAGCAAGTGCCAAGGGCGATGACACTGAAGAAGGTGTCGAAGACCTTGTTGCCTGTAGTTGTTGCCGATTGGCAAGATTGGCAGGATTACTCGCTGAAATCAGCGCGCTCTGGTTCGCACGGAGATGCGATGTCAAGAAGTGCGCCGGAGACAGGGAGGACATTGGCGTAGGTTCCACAGGTCTTTGACTTGTGTTTCCAGAACTCCCGCCACCGTACTGCGATGTTGTACTGGAATGATCATTGACCTCTTGCTCACCCTGCTGGTTGTCGTCTTCCGAAGTGCTCCCTTCACTGCCAGACGCATCCTCTGCCGCCAGAGCGTTCTCAATTCGCTCCTGCCACTCATGCCAGATTTTCTCCGAGTAGCGAATGGTGTTCTGCATCCGCACGACGTTGTCGATCTTCTGCCGCATAACGCGCTCGGCGTCCTGCAACAGCTGACCAAGCGCAGCGTCCTCGGTCGTAGGTTTAGACCATTGTCGTATCTGTGATATCTTGCGCTCTGAGCCGGGTGAAAGAAGCCTCTGCCGCTCGATGGGTTCCTTTGCTTCTTCCTCCTTTAGTGATGGCATCTGTATTTCCGCAGCCACTTGCAAAATATCCTCGATCTGGTCTAAAAGACGCCTTTGCATCTTCTTGACGCCCAGTCTCTGCATCTTGTTGGCACGGAAGAGCTGCAGGGGCGACGAGACGATCGGGGATGGCGACGGGGTGAAGATCTGCATGCCGCGATACTCTGGAATAGCAGCGGGGGACGGCCGGTCTACAGCCACGCAAAGATCGCGGATGGTGTTGCGGAGCTCGGCGATGGATTCGTTACATTCCACAATCTCCGCCTCAAGCCGGTGCGTCTCAGCGCATGTTTCGCTATGTTTCTCGAAGTACCACTGTGGGATCTGGCACTCACAAATGCGACAGAGAATGGGTTCCATGCTGATAGGCTGGCTGAACGGGAACGGAGTGACAGGCTCCATTACCGGTCGTTCTTGGAAGCTAGGCCGGATTGTAGAAGCAGGTTCCGGAGCGAGGTCATTCTCGTCGAGCGGAATGGTTAGCGTATCGTGCTCGAACCGTGCTGGAGCGATGGGCTTGATGACCCACATTGTGTGTGAGGGTTGTCCATCTTCACGATCAATCATCAGCATACCCTTGCCCTCCATCTGCTGATACAGAGTACCCGCAGACGGGTCATGATCGACAGTGGGCTCGACCTGAAGCTTGAACCAGACCTCTACCGTGTGCGAGTCGTCATCTTGCAACCGTTGACTGGCTTCTTTGAATACACCCCAATCATCACGCGAAAGTAGACTTGAGATGCGCGTGCCAGGCAGGCCTTCTGGATCAGTCCTGTGAATAAAAAATATTGGAATTGATAAAAATCGTTTCAGATTGACTTGCATAGACTTACCCAACGACGACTCTCCAGGCATGATTGACCCATATGAAATGATCTCCATCCAAACTAAGTTCGACAACGATGTTCTGGTTCTGGGCAGTCTCGGCCTGGAGCCTCAGGCGCTCAGTTGCAAGTACACGGGCGGACTCCGCGGCTTCTATGATTTTCGAAGGCGAAGGTGCCGGTGTAACTTTCATGGGCGTTGGAGGAGCAAGACGCGAAGAAGAAGCGACATCCTTGGTGCTCTCTTCCCTTGGTCTGCGGGTGACTGTGGGCGGCGTCGGGATCCGGACCTTGTGGTCGTCATCATCGAGCTTGAATCCTTCCAGCCCTGACTCTATGTGATGCAACGAAGAAGGAAGTAAAGATTCGCTTTCTTCGGCAGGTTTGGTGACAAACATCAAGGGCTCGTCCTGCTCTTCGTCATTGTCGTCAAAATTCCAGAACTGCTTCTCTGCTTCCCACCACTCGACGACACGACTCAGACTCGCGACGGCAAGTAGCATTTGTACATACCAATTGCGCCCATGCCAGTCTGGATGATCGTCCCAGGCCTTGCCGATGTTCTGAACGCGCTGTACAATAGTCTCCATTAATTTCGGCTGAGCGGTCAGCTGTGCAATCGTCGTGTCCGTTACGTCTGTGGCCACACTGATGATTTCATAAAGAGCGGCCATTATTGGGTCAACGGGGTCATCCACGAGGATGCGTGACGTCCGTCGATTGAGACTTGAATTCAGAGCATACTCAGAGAAGCTTGGATGGGAAGACAGCGGAGGAAGCGGTGAACGTGATCGCGAGGTTGAGCGGGAGCTCTGACCAGATTGGGGAGGCCTAGATGGTATGTGAATGGTGCGCGACAGACGGCGAGAAGATGCACTGCCTGTTCCCCATGTAGCAGATGTGGGCGGAGCTTGCGTGTTTCCCTGCTTCCGAGTGATGCCTGGCGCCTCGGGTAACATAATGGTCGACGAGGCAGGACTAGAGCCAATGGCGCTCGATGAGACAGAGCTACTGAGCGGCCTGTCCCATGGTGCGGTGGTTGATCTGCGCAGAGACGCGGGACTCATCTGGGCCGAGTGCGTAGAAACTGGATAGATTACAGGAGAAGAAGATAGAGAGTGTATCAGAATAGAAGCAGGGCGAGAGGCCGGTTCCTGTGTGTACGCACGCTGTCGACCATGTCGATGGTATTCGGGCTCAACATCGTAGCCACCATCCGAGCTATATTCATCGTTCTGCTGGATCGATCCAAATTCATTGGGCTGCTGATAGACAAAAGCATCGCGGAGGGGTTCGACGTCGCTATGCTGAGCGTCATACTCCCGTTCGCGGCGGTCGCGCTCGGTCTCGTGGTCACCTTCGCGCAATCGCTCCTCGAAGAAGACAGTGATATTGTTGGTGACCCGCTGCAGCTCCTTATCACACTCTGCCTTTGCGGCCTTGAGACGGCGGGTGACGTGGCGTCTGACGAAGGGCATGGAGACTGTGTTGGATCCGGAGCCGTGCGTTATGCTCGCCATGCTCTGCTGTGCCTGCATAGGGACAGGGGAGAGAATGGCATCTGGAGAGAAGACGAGGGGGCTGGGCGGTTGGCGGCGTTGAAGCTGGGAGGTATCTGCCATTGGGCAGCGCTGGCCGCGAGGCGCTGCGAGCTAGGCCGTTGGTCGTGAGGAAGCGATTAGGGTGCGATAGAATAAAGTTGGGGATGGGTCAAGACGACATTGCGGGTCGGGGCTGATTTATATTTACTACCCATATTAGGCCCGCGCGACCATCACCGCCGTCAGCGGCCCCGCGCCGCAGCCAACCTGCCTCCCCTCAGTCCCATCCGGCCATCTGCATCCTCCAGTGGCCCTGTCTCGCCGTCGCGCGCCATGGCCTCGCCGTTGTCCACAGCCAGCCGAAGTGAAACCCACCGCCGCCGGTGATGTGACACGTCACAGGGTCTCCCGGGTCCTGTCACGGGGCCAGTTGGATCGGCCATCTGCGGGCCAGTCCCGCGTTTTCCTCCAATACTCCCAATGCTCGCCTGCCTACGCCACACAACCCGGCGCGCCGCCGCCTTCTCCACCAAGGCGAGCGCCGGGTCCAAAGTCAACGAAGGCATGACGGACATCTTGGTTGACCAGGCAAACAAGCAGGCGAAAACGATAACGCCCAAAATTACGCCAACCAACTTTCCAGGTTTGCCCCTTTGCTTGCTTTGTTCACGTCTCACTGAACTCCATTTCTTGTAGCATACCGCGTCCTTCATGCCGGCCAGGTATGCTGGGTCTCTAACAAAATATCTTTTCTGACCGCTCTTGTGTCCAGCCTCTTTTGCCCAACACCCTCACGTACAAGCATGCGTTCCTCAAGCCAAAGCTATTCAAACGTGCTGTTGTCGCCCCTGGACCCTCTGTGACGCGTAATTCCGATACCTTCCACCAGCTGAAGCTAGATCCTCGCCACTTCACCAGCAACAGCGGTGTGCTCCAGCATTTCGTCACCGAAATGGGCAAAATCAAAGGTCGCGACCAGACTGGGCTCACCGCGAAAAGCCAACGCCTACTAGGGAGGACTATTCGCAGGGCAAAGATGATGGGCGTCATTCCCGTTCTTAGCAAGGGCTACAGGCGTTTCTATTAATCTAATTTACGCCTTCCTTTCCCGGGACTTCACGCTACCCCCCGTAGTGAGGACCGCAGACTTTCTATCCTCTGGGTACCGTGGCTAGGCCGATACGGCAGCTGAATTTCCAGATAGGTGGCAAAGAGCCAAGCCTAGATCTATTGCATACTAATGTTGTACACTGGTTCCGATGTGACGTGCCATTTTTCCCAATTGACCCCACGCAGAACCCCTTGATCCTGTGGAGGAGAATTCCAGTATCTTTCACTTCAGCCAAGAATGGACAGAAGCTTTAGTCCCATCTATCATCAGCCTGAGTACCCGGACTCCAGAGTAATGGCACGTTACATGGCCCTGTGATCGAAATTCTAACGGCCCTCCACACTACTATCTCCGAATTCTCAATGTCTCTCCTTGCGAATTGTGGAATATTTTCAATTGAAACGAAACTATACATAGTGTACAAGGAAAATTGCTCTAAAGCTCCGCCAAAAGCATCGTACCAAGGTTCTGCACGACTTGGTCTCCTAATGCCTTCTCCACTGCTTCTTCCAGGTGTCGTTTTGGGTCCTGCTTTCCCACATGACGCGTCTTTAACTGCTCGGCTGTAAGCGTAGACTCTTCTTGAACAGAATTGTTATACGCTTCTGAAAGGGACAGCATTGACTGCGGAGAACCCATATATTTAACCCCAGAATTTGATAACGGGAATCATGACCTACCTTAATCGCTTTCTCGTTTTCTTCCTTGTGAACTGAGAAGTCGCGCAGCTTCAGACCTTCCGTCCAATTTCGCTTGTGCAGATTCATTAACATCGACTGCTCAAGCTCCGTCTTACGATAATTAACCGCGATTGAATAGTAGTGACGGTTTAGACCGTGGATGAGGGCTTGTATTGAGGGCTTGTTGATGTGACCGATGTTTGAGGTGGTCTGCCGAGGCTCTCTCCCAGAGATGACAGCGTGAGGGTTGATCAGGCGGAAAGCGTCGATAACCACCTTGCCCTTTACTGACTGTATGGGGTCAATGACCACAGCAACAGATCTAGGGTCCAAGGATTCAAAAGACTATTCATGCACTGGGTCAGACCGAGTGAAAGGGGCGGCATATTAATGGAGAACGCACCTGCTGAGTATTAATATCAACGCTAGATAGCCAGCACCCAAAACCGGGATGGGAATGATACCAGCCGACAACTGCTTCAGGGCTAATTGGAGATTAGAACACTGGTAAGCCTGGGTATATTCGCGAAGATATGGCGGACATACCGCCCAGTCTGTTTCAGCATGTCGACCATCTTCTGCTGGAAGACGTGATCCACGGATTCGACGGTCACAGTTGTGCCGGATTGAGGCATGGCAAATACATCGATGACTTGAACTGTGTACTCGTCTACGAATTCGCCAAGCATGAGACCCATGACCTCCATGGGCACACCCGCGCGTCCGTGTTTCAACATCTGAGAGCACATTTGTATCAGAGCTTTGAGGCGCATATTGCGGGCGCACCTTCAGAAGGGCCAGTGATGAAATGTGAATGACCTCGCCGCTGTTGAAATTAGGATTGAATATGGCGACCGCTGTGCACAAGACTGCGAAATGCGTACTTGTCCGGTGTAGGCTGCTCGCCTCGAGCACCGGCGCCGCCACGGGCTTGCTGCATCATCATTCGTTCCATATCTTCCATTTGCATGGTAACTGGGTCGAGGGCGGAGGTGGAAGAGTGCGTTTAATGAGTTGCATACGCGGTAGGTGACGCGTCCGCGTTTCATCTGTTTGGCTGTGCTTGGCATAGGCTTCGGGGGAGGCGGCAGCATTGAACGGTGGCCGTGCAGCCGTCAGTGGGTTGACTAAATGCCCACCAGTGAATTGTCCGATGCGCTCAATCCATATGCATCGCAAGCACGCCGGGCACCTGCATTCAATGAGTATTCGCAAAATCCTCCGTACTCGTACGAATCAGTAGCTCAAACGCTGCCACAACCTCAATTCCAGCAAAATCAATGGCACGTCAGCGAACTTCAAAATGCTATGGTGCAGCCCGAGCCTGAGCCCGAGCCTTTGCCTCTACCTCCCGTTGTACGGTACGTTGTAAAAAAACATAGATATAAATGCCCAGCTCAATGTCAGGCAAGACCGCAACCACAAGCTGCCCGGATGCTTGCCGAACTTGTTCGCATTGTTGCTGCCACTCAAAACGCACAAGAAGCTGAACTCAAACGGAGGCGGGCATGGGAAGAGGAGCAGGAGGCTAAAGCAGCGCATAAGCAGGCTGAAATGGAGAAGAAGATGCTCGACCTCCGTAGTGAAATCTTGACCCTTCGATCCAAGTTGGAAACTGTTAACACTCCCATTGAGGTGCCGACTCCCAATCTGCCTACGCCCCAGTTCACGCCGGCCGTCGCTTTCATGCCTCAAATGGGAATCACTTCTCCCATATCGCCCGTATCGCAAACGCAGCCATCTCCGTACCAACAGCCTATGTTCGTTCAAGGATCTTCGAATGACGGACAGGTTTCTTCGAATAGCCGTTACACGCGTATGGATTCACCATACCCGGCTCCTTCAAGTATAACTCAGGCCACGCCTCAAATACCGCAGCAGGCCTTCAACGATCTAGGCTTGCAATCAATTACACCAGATCCGTCTCCCCATCTTTCTTTCACCGAAGCATCCAGAGCCTCTCCTTTGCCTTCTAGTAAGCCTTCCAAGCGCCATCGAAGAAGACGAAGTCATTCTCGCTCTTCGGAAAATGGCAGTGACACTGCAAGCTCTGCAAGCTCAGTACCTAGTCGACCTCGCAAACGTATCAGCCACCACGACACGAAATGTTATACTATAGGCGTGAGTGGGAATATTTTGCCGTTTTATCGTGTGCTCAATGCATAAAAATCATGCTTTAGCATGCCATGAGGCTTCATATGCTCCGAATGATGAGCGTCGAGACAGATAAAGAACTTCCAGATAGTCATACAGAAGGCACGAGTCTGGGTTCATCAGAGCCGGTTCGATTTGTCTGGGATAAAACCACCAAACAATCGGTCCATAATTCCCGAATGAAGACGCGTGTGCTCGAGGACATCCAGCAACAGAAACGACTGTACAAATACGTTGACCGCAAAGAATTCGGAAAGAAACTCCTCGATACTGCATTCGAACAGTGCTTCACAACAATGCGGCAGAAATTCAAGTCCCAGCGGGACGAAAGGATCGCCGAACACCAGAAACGGCGCGAAGACGGTAAAGCTCGAAAGTCCCGGCACATTTCTCGCAGAAAAAATGTACGTTTGGAGATAACTTCTTGAGCGTCCCTGGGGTACTAACCGATTATCAATGGTTGCGTGGGCTCAGAAACTCAATAACCGTTCGGAAGCGCGCAACAGGCTGCCAGCGTTTGAACATGTGATGTTCGACGGTGCCTTGCAGGCGGACTGCATGTCTTCCGAGGAATCGGATTACGAATCGGATCCTAATTCTTCCCAGCCCACTTCCATACTGAGAACCCATGGCTACGCCTGGCGAAGCGCCCGGCTCTTGCGCTTCTACAGCATACTCGACGACGAAGAAATGGCAGAATCTTCAACAAAGCCGAAGCGGGGTTCTGGAAAAAAGGAGCGTCGGATTGGATCAGTCAAGGACGAGTTTATTCTGCCTCCACAAGGCATTGCCACCTGGATGGTCAGCAAACGATGGTACAACGCCTCCCTCAACGATCATCCAGACCTGCCGCAGACCTTGGAAAATTTAATTGAGAACCCTGACGGCTTTGTTTGGGCGCAGTTTCCTGACTTAGGTGACGAGAGCGCAGATGAGGGGCAGTTTTCTATCAGTCACCGTCAGCAACAGCAGCCAGCAGCTGTTGCGGTACAATTGCAGTGGCAACCTTTGCAGCAGTTCCACCAAAACGACATGAATAATGTAGACCTCATAGATACCCAGCATCACTACGGTGCCCATACATACACGTCTAATTACACATTTTAACCATGGCGGAGTAATATGAATTTCTTAAATAGGTAACAAATACCCGAATGGTGGTATGCACCACGGCCATCAACCTCGTCATGAAAGTGTTCCATCACCCCGTAAGCCAACTTTCTGAGTGAATTCATCGATATGGCATCTGCAAATGGCCTCGGTGTGTAATATGGCATGTTTACGACTCTTGGCTTGCTGAACAAAGCTGTCAGAACAAACCTCGGCCACGAACTTCTGTACGTCGTAGCACGTCAACTTACATTGTCCGCCATGCAAATCAATCTTCTACACTACAGATCGTGGACGGGCGAAGGACTATATTGATCTCCATGACCAGGTTCAGGTACATGCTACATACCGTGTTACCCAACACGTTTCCTTACCCATTCCCTTACCATTAGACAAGTGTATCGCTTCTGGACAACCTCGAAACGTTCCTTTCCACATTCCAAAAGGACCTCGCTGCAGTAGCCGGGCAGATATCGGAGCTTCAAGACAGAAGTAAGGACATCGACAACAGGCTGAAAAGCAGAAAGGTCAGTCTGCAAGATGTATACCAGCAATAGCCTATTGCCAATACTCTTTCTAGCGAATCGAGAAACCTCTGTCCAGTCTCCTCTTAGAAATCACTATCCCCCCCTCGCTCGCTAGCACAATTCTCGATACGAATGTCGGAGAACCATGGATTGACGCCATAATGGACTTCGAAAGACGGTTGAACACAACCAAAGCACGGACGCGCGTAAAGGCTGCTCGTGATATAGGGGAAGTGGCAGAGGGGTTGAGGATAGTGGTAAGCAAACTGCTTTTGCAATGTAATTTCACCCATAATCATATACTCCTAGGCAGCGACCAAGCTACGCGCATTCTTTCTAGCTCTATTTCAGCCCATCCGGAGCAGTGTCACCACCAATATGCAGGTCATACAGACATCGGTGCTCTTGAAATACAGCCCTTTGTTCGCATTTCTGAAGCGTCAGGCGCCGGCTGTTTCAACGGAACTGCAGCGCGCTTATGTTGGTGCTGCTCGCCTTTACTATGAGACGGGATTTCGACGCTATGCTCGAAGTTTGGGGGTTATCAAGGTATGCTTTAGCACCTCTCGTCACTGTCAAACCCCTCTCACGAAGTAATCCTTAGACGCGAACTCTGGAGAAATTCGAAACGCTAGCGAACACGCAATCGGAAGCAACTATGAAATTAGAGCGATTACAATATGCGAAGATAAACGGTCCTGGCGTCACTCTTGCTTACATGGCAGACGACAAAACACACGTAAGGCATTGCCATTTTGATAAATCTGATCTCATGTTTCTTCAGAAAGACCCCTTGGAAGCGTTAGTCAGATCGCTGCTTTTGGTCTTCGTGGACAACGCGACTGCCGAATACTCATTCATATCAACTTTCTTCAATGCCCACCCCACGCTAGCTCCTGCGGAGCCTGCAGCCCCACCTTCCGCGGTGCTGTCTCCAGATGGTGGAACATTCACAGAACTGCTATCTCCTTCTATATCCGAATTTGGATCCAAAGCCCCCATGTCGAGCACCACTCCTGGCCTCGGAGGCTTTGTGTCGTTTGTAGCAAAATCAAAAGAAGAACAGGCTGCAATCGATACTATTTGGAAGCAAGTGATGGAGCCAGTAATGGAGTATTGCACGGTACATACGATTAAAACAAGGTCCTCTGTTGATTATCGCTGATATCTGTGTCCTTAGGCATTTGTTCGATCCACGCTTGATCCTATTCCCCAGAGTATTCCTCTTCTCACAATGATTCGCATCGCAGAGGACATTGTGGCTGAAATACAGAAACGACACTGTCCTCCAGCAGAGACATATGTATTTGGATTGAGTTTGCAGATGTGGCCAATATTTCAGAAGGGTATGACAGAACACACCGAAAGTGTGAAGAAGTTGGCCGAAGGCACAAGCTCGGGATATTTTGGTCGCTCTTCCACAACAAGTGACACGATGGTTGAAAATGTATGTTTGATCATATTAATGGTCATCAATTGTCTGCTCACACATTACCAAGATATGTGGACAATATGTGGTTTTCTTCAATTCCTTTGTGTTTCTCACAGATAGCGAGGCTGATAACATGATATTTTCGAAGTAAGAAACTTAAATCTCTCCTTGTATTGCACTAACCTCGTGAAGCTTGCTCCGATTGCGCCAAGAAATTGCGAAGCTCATTGTTCGGCATACGACGCAGGGTAACGATGCTCTGGCGAAAGCAAAGCAACAGTCCAAGTTCTATGAAATCTTACTCCAAGGGCTTAGTGTACGGCGCATTGCTACTCTCCCTGGTTACTTGCTAACGTGCATTATAATCAGAAGGGTACCCATCATACGGCTCACATGAAATTACAGCAAGAGATTGCCCATTGGGCCTATTTGGAAGAGGACACGAAAAGGAAAATAGTCTCTGCTGGACAGAGCCGACGTTGACCGCGTGTGGCTCTTGGCATATCGAATACTTTTATATATATATTCTCGCTTCTCTCCATGTCTGTGGCCCAGTAATTTATTATTAGTATTTTTCTCGAGCATCAGTTGAGCTTTATAGCATTGTGGGGGCGAGGACTTGGTTAGTGGGGACCAAATATAGCCAAGCTCAGGAAGGCCTGGCCAAACGAGGCAATGCAACTCTTGCCTAAAACAACACCAACGCCACCAACAGCAACTCCACCTCTAACAACGTATTTAGGGCTCTTGTCCCTTGCTGTAGCAATTTGCCATGGCTGTCAACACGTCTACGCAACCTATCGTTATTCCGCCTTCCACAGCGGAAGAGGAAGGTATTGTTCGCGAATCTCGTTCGCGTTTCGACTGTATATACTTACATGAATATTCTACCAGATCAAATCATACTTGCTAGAATAAGCATTGATGAACGACCGTTGCGTCGTATGATCAAAAGATTCCACAGCTACACTTCGCTTTCCCATAACCCGATTATCCCAGCTCTCACAGGCGGTACAGCGATGCCAACGTCTGTAGAAGATGCCAGAGAAGGATTCCTAGTGGAACTGGCTACATTCCAACTGATGCTGAAGAAAAGTGTGATGATTTGCGAGGCTGAAGCACGACAAGTTGAGGAATATCAACGTGAACGGCAGTCTCTCGGTGCGTCGGTCTTCCTCATTTTTGTACAAATAGAACTTATTGGCTGGAAGATGAGGAGCATGAGACCCTCAAATCTCAAATTGAGGAACTCAAGGTTGCTTTGGAACATGCGCAAATGCTTCGCCGGAGAAAAATCGAGTACGACGCTGTGGCGGAGAAGGTTAATACCCTACCCAGTAGGGAGGAACTTGAGTCGTCAGTGTTTCTTATTGATCGGACACCATTACACATCTCACATGCCACCAGAACCATCACATCTCTAGAAAATGACATGGCAGCCATCCGAGCTGAGCATGATACGCAGAACCGCATCGTACAAGGCCACAAGGCTGCTCTTGACACTATTGTCGCTGATCTCAACACCTTGAAATTCATGGGGAAAGAACCAGAAACCTCATCCGTTCCCCAGTCAGTTCGAACAACACCTGCGCCCGACACCGAGCCTCAGCCACGATCAGAGGAAAGCAGCCTGACCTCCATCAATACCGAGGAGGGAGAAGAAGAAAAGGAGGAGAGGATTGTGGTCGAAACGACAATTTCAGAGGGCGAGACTGTGATGAGCGAAGGAATGATTGACGAAGATGATATTGAGATGGGCGAGGTAGAGGAAGACCCCCGAGACAAAACCAAAAAGAAGACTCTACGCGAAGAAATGGAAGAGGGAGAAGCCACTGACGCGAGCAGTGAGCTCTCAGAGCCTCCTGACGATTGATACATGCACTCTTTCCTTCCAGATGAAATACCTTTCATGTTTCGCTCAAGTTTATTTCCACTGTCATCAAGTCGGATGCACATGCAACGCCTTGTCCAAACTCAGAGGCTGCCAGTTGACCTATTGCTTCCATGATGTTCCTAGACTGCTCGGAGTTGTCGTCGGGATAGCGAGCCGAAAAATGGTTGAGAAGTAATTTCTTGGCCCCGATGCTTTTTGCGAATATTCCGGCCATTTGGGGTGTAGAGTGGCCTCTCGACATGGCTCTAGTCTGGACAGTTTCATATGAATCTGTATCTTTCGTTGCTGGGTCGATTCCCGGAAGGTGCGCATTCGTAGCTTCGTGAATCAATAAGTCCGAATTTTGCGCGAGGGCGGCTATTGGAGATGGATCAAAGGTGTCTCCGAGAATTGCTGTTTTCCGACCCTTTCTGCGAGAAGGACCTTGAAGTATGGTTCCGTCTTTCAGAACAACTGTTTCTCCTTGTTGTAGTTGGCGCATAATCGACATGGGCGTGCCAGTACGTTTCAGCTGTGGAACATATTGCGATGGATCAATTTTTCCGGGAACCGAAGCTTCTTGGATAACGTATCCCACACAGGGTACAGAATGGTGGATTGGGGCCGCGGAGACGGACACTATGTTATCCTTGTAGATGTCCACCCAACAGTTGTCAATCTGGTGGATATTACGCCCAAACGCACATTCGGCCAATTGAAGAGGCATCGTCGTAAAATCGCCATCTAAGGGATCGGATGGAAAGCGAAGCTCATGCACAACGTAAGATGCACCAAGATTCGTGTGTGTGTATGCAAGGCTATTGCGCACATAGGCGCGCGTGCCCAAAGGACCATATATTTCTAGAGTCTGGGTTTATTGAGTCCCGAAATATGTATCATGAACCTATAAATCACCAACCGCTGAAGTGGTGTCGACGTTGAGTCTCGGGTCCTCCTCACCTTCCGCTACTCCACCAGAGCCGTTTAATAAACTAGCCATAAGAGCCGTTAGCCCAAATATGTGATCTCCTATTCATAGGCTGATTATTACGGCAAAAATGAAATACTTATACATCGCTCACCGTGTGTGTGGGTTATGAATATCTTCTCAATCTTGCCCATCTTCACTGTGCTTTTCTGGAGCTGATGTTGTGTCGCCTCCCCGCAGTCGAAAAGCCATACATCTCTTCCCAGCCGCAGGGCAAGCGCCGAGTGATTCCTCGTTGAAGAAGGTTGCGCAGATGCTGTTCCCAAGAACGTAAGTGCAATTGAACCGATGGGGCTACGCTCGAACACAGGTTGCACGGCAGAGGACATGTACGGAAGTGAGAGGAAACGAGACAGAAACAAATCTGAACATCATAGTAGCTCTGCCTGCTGGCGGCAATCGCCGTCGCGTTGATGGCCTGCCGCACTTGCATGCTTTCTCATGACTTCAGATGTTCCCATTGGGAGAGGTCGAACGAATCTTGAGCTTGAACATAAAACGTTAACCATTAATTCGTCAAGAGAAACCATTTACAAAACTACTGTTTCTTTCGCAACTCTCCGTTTATTGCTGTGATTTGAGTCCCCGTGGGAAATGGACTTGTTTTTTCAAAGCGAGTGTTGAAGCACCATGATGAAACAAGTGCAAAATCAATAATCTACCTTTTCTTTGCAGATAAAAAGCACCGGCACTACGAACAAACCAGTGCGGAGCAGGACAAGGCGAGGCCGCAGGCCGGACAAAGCAAATTCTAGCGCAGCGAGCGGCCAGTGCGCGTGAGGCCGCAGGCCGAACAAGGCGTTTTTCGCGTAGCGAGCGCTGGCGTTCCGATTGATTCCCGCTTTTGTTTTCAAAAAAAATGTTTATCCCCGCTGCAAAAGCCAGGGCCAAACGAGATATTTTTTTATTCAAAAACAGATATATCTTCCTAGCCCTGCGCACGCCATGATCTCCTGGCTATTTTGTTCGCGCAGCGACGGAGGCACCACCGACGAACATTCCCGCGAGTGCGCACGCCATGCTCTTTTGACGCGCGAGGCGCGAGCTTCTATGTACATAAGTACATACGGTCGAATGTTCTGATTTTCATTTTTTGCGCTTTTTTTTAAAAAAAAAACCTTGAAAAAATCTCACCGAACAAAGCAAGTTGCAACTACGCAAAGGGAAAAAATACCAAAAGAATGTCGGTAGCCAGATTCGAACTGACGGCTCCTCGGATTTGACCAAATGGTCCACAACGAGGTGATTTGACCCCTAATCGATACTGACACGGTCGACGCTGTCTATCTGCTTTATCAAGCTTGATCGTTCCGAGCACGGCCGAGACACGCAGCTCCCTCTCAACGGAGAAAATCTCTCGTGCACGCCACGCAGTGATTGAAGCCCTAATCGATATGTACCAACTTGCAATTTTAATGGCCAAATCAGCCTTGGAAACGGGGTAGGAGGCGTACTGGAGTTGCCGATCATAATGATGATCGGAGCCGGTATTTGATTGATTTCCGGAACTTTCCGGCGCGGCGCCCCGCGCACACCCTTGCGGCTCCTGGCTCTTGAGCGAAACCAAAGCGCAACCATCGAGTCGACGCTGATCTTCCAAAGGCGTTTAGTCACAGTGTACTTCTGGAGCCTATCAACACCCCAAATATTTTTCGACACGGACGTCGCGGCGCGTGATGACAATCAGACGATTGTGGAAAAAAGGCGGCATATAGCATTTCCAGATCCTTAGGATTTGTCTTAGGATCATCTTTAACACCTTGCGCCGGTGGCGGTCTCCTTCGCCTAGTCAAGTCTAATTTGGGAACCGTCACCGCGTGTTCCCCAAGCTTCTTCGCAACATGGGTTCATGACAAGTACCGATTTCCTGCAATTGAATGGTCGTTTTCAAAGGTTTTCATTCCAAACTTGCAAAAATTAACTTATGCAGATAAAGAATACCAGCTAATTCGGGAGCGATAGCATGTTTTATGTAGCACATAATTAAAAACTTGCCAGTGGTCGTAAAGCCTAATTATTGTACACGGGTTGCACACATTGCCTCGTAAATGTGACCAATAGCATCTCCAATGTCAAAGGACGGTAAACAAGCGCTTCAATAGCAAAGGTTCATATATGTTTTGCTCTCAAGTTTGAACGGAGAAAATATGAAGAAAATTAAAGTATTATCGTTCAGGTACTTGATTACGTACAGTAGGCGCCAGGTGGGCCGACTACTTATTCTATAAATAGATCATCTTTGACCGAGCTTTGACCGCGGTCGCCGCAAGACGCTCCAATTCCCCACCGTCTTTTCTTTTTAAAGCTTACAGGAACCGCAAAGGTACCGAGTAGGAGAGGTATTGTATCATGCATGATTTGTCTGCCTTTATAACTGGCATCACCCGAAACTCAGACATTCATCCCCAATCCCGAAAGATGTCCGAGTCCTTGACATACAGATATCAGATTTTGACCGGCGTCGCAGGCCTCTTCATATTGGGTTATATCATCTCCAAAGCTAAGTACAGTTCTCGTCCTATCGACAAGGAGCTTTTACTACCACCCGGACCTCCTGGGTTGCCTCTTATCGGAAATGTTCACCAATTCCTGGGAAAGAGTATTGCAAGTGTACTGGAGCAATGGAATAAGGAATACGGTATGTGCCTCGCGTTAGATAAAACATCTTAGGGCTTTATTTCTGGAGTAGGCCATATCGTCTGCATTCACCTCTTCAGAACTCCTGTCATCATCATTGGCTCATCTCATGTCGCCAAAGAGCTTTTGGAGGCTCGTGCCCAAATTTATTCTGGACGGCCGAATTTCATCCTGGTGCGCTACTAGTATAGACGCGAGCTTGAAAGGTACTAAACTCAAAGCCTTAGGCATCCGAATCTATGCAGGATAATATGATGTTGTCGTTTATTCCCCCCAACGAACGCCACAAGCGTCTTCGCAAACTCGTCGTTGCACAACTGCGGCCCACTGCCATCAGCGAATATTTTCACCCTGTCCAAAGAGTCGAAATACACAGATTGGTTAACAGTTTGATTGAAGACCCTAACGACTGGAAATCATACATTGCAAAAGCTTTGGCCTCTATCGTAAGATTTATTATAGGTCAAGTAACTTTAGGCGCTGAATCTCTCAAAGATCATGACGACAACATACGATCGCCCCATCAGATCTGGCCAGGACGCCGAGCAAGTCGTTAAAAATGTGTTTCGGCTCAACAATGAACTAGGCCAAGCAGTGGAATCTGGCAAGAGTGCTGTTGACTTTCTGCCCTGGCTTCGCTATGTACCTTTTGCTCCTTACAAGGCATTTTCCAGATCCTACCTGAATTTCGCTGAAAATACGTATAAGACTCTTATGGATAAGGCAAAGGCAAATCTGGTATGTTTTAAAAATAGATGGATATATCTTTGAGGATTGGAGCTCACCGCAAGCAGGAAGCAGGAAACCCCGCTCGTGGCATTGCTGCCCGTCTGCTCCAAAATCCAGAAGAGCACGAAGCAAATTATAGAGAACAGTACTGGGGCCTTGGGTCCTTTTTCCTCGCTGGGTCGGATACCCAAAGTATCAGCTCGGAGATCCTTTTGTACGTCGATCAAGTCCGTTGTCACTTCGACGTTTATTTATAATGTATAGCATGGCCCTCGCCACACATCCACGCGTCTTTAAAAAATGTCAAGCCGAGGTCGACTCGGTTGTTGGTCCCGATAGGCTGCCGACGTTTGATGACGAGCCTTCTTTGCCTTATATCAGAGCAACAATACGAGAAGTTTTTCGTTGGCGTCCAGTTGGACCTACTGTCATCCCTCACGCTACAACCGAAGTAGGTAAATTGATATTGTGTCGTATTGTCTATATTTAATTTTCTCCATTGACAGAACGATGAATACATGGGGTACTACATCCCCAAAGGTGCTATGGTCCTGCCAAATCTATTTTCGATGCACATGGATCCGGAAATATTTGACAATCCCGAAACGTTTAACCCTCAGCGTTACATCGACAATCCGTCCCTCCCTTGCCATACCTTCGGGTTTGGGCGCCGTATATGCCCTGGTCAGCGCATGGCGGAGGCGACATTTTTTCTAAAGCTCGCGACAGTTGCTTGGGCAGTAGACGTAGAGAAACGGAAAGACAGCAACGGAAAGGAGATAGAGATTGACACTGACAGAGGGCGTGGTTTTACGCTTGGGACATTCCTGAAGCCAAATCCCTTCTCGATATCCATAACCCCGCGGTCCGCTGAGCGCGCAAAATTCCTGGCTGCTGTTGTGGAAGATGAAGGACTCTGACTTGCTTAGAATCAACGGAATGCCTCCGCTACGTTTTCGACTTCGGCATTATTGTTAAACATACAGATTGAACCTACATACTGGAGGTATTCTCAAAATGAATATGTTTCACAGCTTTTGGAAAGTCGGTGCCGCAATCAAACTCGCTTCAGGTCTGCAGAAGAGCACGGCACTGATAGAAGATTGGGACTCTGTTTAGGGCGTCAAAGGATATCTGCCGGATGCCTTGTAAATGTGATAATCCAAAGCTTCCAAGATCTTGTGCAGAGATGGTTTCATGTCATTAGTTCGCGTTCGAGTCTCCCGATCGTACATGACGCCCTATCTAAGTAGTTGTACGCACAGAAGATGTCGCGCCAGTTCTTGGGATAGTCTGCATAAATGAGCGTCTAAATACGCTGGTGAGAATGTGTCATTTTGAGTCACGGATACAAGAATCTAGTCACCTATTCAAGACCAAGCCTTTCAGAGCTCTGATTTCCTTGCGCAATTCCTCTTCGAGAGAAGTTTGCCCATTAGCCTGAGGAACTCCCGTCCCGATAGCTGATGCCCTGTAGGGCATGTAAACTTGAGTGCTCAAGTAGCCTGTAAAGTCCGACATCGTCTTTAGAGTGTGTTGGGACGGACTCTTCCGCGATTTGCTCTCTTCTGGAAGTTCGGCCGCGAGCCCATCCAGCGCTTTCAATAGCGGCGGGGAAGCGACGGGGGCTGGTGGAAGATATACCCATTGACTCGATTGGACGGGAGCTTCTGATGGGTTGACTGACGGAGCAGATGTCGTGGACTTCTCAAATAGAGGGCAAGTAGTCAGAGTATCCCATAATTGTTGCTAAATATATGTTAACTCCGCGCGCCGCACCAGATTGAGTTCAACATACCTCAAAATTCAAGCCTTCTTCGGTGAGCAGCCAGGGTATCTGTACCTCAAGGAACCTGAACAGTTCTTCGGTTGTGGATTTACCCATTGTCTCTTTAATTGCGCAACGCAACAGGGAGATCGAGGGCAATTTTGAGGAATCCGGCTCTTCGTCTCCATTGTTGGCTGTTTTGAGAACTTCCGCAACTGATTTGCACCGGGAGAATTCCTCTGACTCTTTGAACGGATCTGAGTGTGGCAAGACCGAGAACGACTCGGACTGTGCCTCCTTCAAGGATGCAAGAGATGTGGTCAGTTGCCGCAACAGTGCCAATTGATGTGACTTCAATGAATTCTTTGCAAGCCATGTTTGGGTAATTCTAGGAAGGAGGAAAACCTACGGGAACACAAATTCAGCCAATAAATCCAGAAAGTTGTCACAGCAACTTACACGATAGAAAAATATAAGAGCAGCTGATCCCCCTGCCAGCCACGAGAAAAGACGCACTATGCCGAGCAATAGAACTGGCAAATTCGAAGGCGGTGGCTGCGGATACGTCCTCGGAGGAATACTCGGGGGATGTAATGGCTGGGACGATATGTTTAGGGTCTGACGTCTATCAACTAGGTAGGCACGGACCAGTGTATGTAGAAGATTCTCAATCTCCACCTCGCTGAGTCCCTTCTCCCTCAAGAACGCGCGTTTGGAGGGCAGATCTTGATTTTGTACCTGCGGTGAGACCAGGAATGAACGCGCTCTGTCCAGGAGGTGTTCTCTATTCAGGCCTTCAGTTGGTATTTGTGCTGGGACAATGGATGCTGATGTTGGGGCCTGTGTCTGCGTGCTAGAAACTTGTCCGTCTGATTTAGATCCTATGGGATTGTCTGCTGGTTCTGAATTTGAGGACGACTGTTCAGGCGGTGCAGACTCTGGCGGCCTTGAATCGTTGGCCATGGTGGCGGGATTAGCCAGGAGTCGCGCCTCCGCCGGGGCATCGTGCTCACCCGGGCCGACATAAATCATGCCCAAAACATGCTTTCTAAATTTAGATTTGGCCACTGGAACACGCTCTACATTCACAAAGATAGCACCCAGTAGCTGGGAAAACACAGGCGGAAACATCTGGCCGATTCTCAGCAACAATGGCTCTTGCAGTGCAAATATCATGTTGTCGGTCATCTGGCTTGGAGTGATCAGTTTAATATCCGTCCTCAGCATTGCACAAAGCCAACTCCACCCCAAGAATCCAGCGAAATACCAACCTCTCCCGTTGCTTCGCGAGCGGGCTGCAATACAGAGTCAATGGACTGCCGATAGGATATCTAGAATACCTTCGTTACTTCAGAAGTACAACGCACAAGCATGGCTGGTGGGTCTTTCCGTAACATCTCTTCGAAGCAAACTTTAAAGCACTAACATGACTAGCTTTGCCAACGAGAGCATGCAGAGGACACAGTCTGGTGGTCTATAAAGAACGCCACCGACTATGATGCGCGTAGGCGAACCGTACTTTTGTTTCATGATAACAACTCTTCCTTGGCCGGGGCCGCAAATCCGCTCAAATGGATTGATAATACTGGCGACGTATGGCCTGAACTGCTAGCTACGTTAGAACAATTAAATCCAGAGCGCATCATCCTCAACACGGACGAGAATATTGCATTTGCTGGAGGCCTGCATGCTGGCGAGCTCGCTGTGCTACAACGCGAACTAGGAGAGCGCTGGATGAAGAAGACTGCGAATGAACCCATGCTTGCCGTGGAGTATGTCGCGACAAAACTTCCAGACCAACTGAAATATTATCAAAAGATGCAAGAAACGGTATGGGCCATGGTTGAGGAAGGGTTCTCCGGTAGAATTGTTGAACCGGGTATCACTAGCACAGAGGTATGGGTGGCTATGCGCTTTGAACAAACCACTGACCCGTCGTTGAAGGACCTAGACTGGTGGTTTCGCGAGCAGATGCAAGTCCTAAATTTGACGACATGGTTTCACCCCAGAGTGTCTGTTGTAACGCCCAAATCCTTTCCCGGTTGGCAAGGAAGTAAAGACATAATCCAGGAGGGGGACATGCTGCACATTGATTTCGGGATATCTGCTATGCAGATGAGCACAGACACGCAACACTTAGCTTATGTGCTCAGAAGGAACGGGGATGGCGTGGAGACCGACGCCCCGAATGGTCTAAAAGAGGGCCTAAAGAAGAGCAATCGCATGCAAGACATCGTGCTGGAAAACATGCGGCCTGGACTCACTGGAAATACGGTCCTCCGTCAGAGTTTGCGTCAAATGGAGTTGGAGGGGATTGACGGACAGATTTATTGCCATCCCATCGGTGACTGGGGTCATGATGCTGGCAGTGTAGTAGGTGCGTACCTCTTTATGTCACGATCTGCCAATCTGAATTCGTTATTTCAGGATTTACCAATCTGCCCCAATATGTGCCAGTTTTAGGGGACCTCCCTATCCTGCCGGAGACTTACTACAGCATCGAGTTATTTGCTTATCACTTCGTCCCTGAGAGAAATGCCACAATACGATTCTTGCAGGAGGAGAATGTTGCTTGGTCATATGAATCCCAACGCTGGGAATTTGTCCATGGGAGACAGGAGAAATTCCATCTCATCGACAGCCAGAATAAACATACTGTATTGTTTTCAGACCAAACGACACAATTGTAACAGGTAGTCTCAATACCAAGCTGATAAGTCATGATCCATATTAAATTTCGAGCGGAAAAGGCTGGAACATACAAAGTCTCCTCAGAACATATTGGCAAGCTTGCTTGCGGCCTCTCTTGGATCAAGTCTTGGTCGTGTAGGCTGGACACGCATTGACGCGGACATTTGATGAGGTCTGATATTTCCAAGAGGATCGGTCTCCTGCGGCCGATGCAATTGCTGGGAGACCGCGCGATTAACAGCATCAGCCGGAGGCAGGGATACCGGGTATGAATCACTGCGTAGAGGGTCAAATGGCGCACTGGGAGTAGAAGCAGCGACGTTCGACACAGACGACGAGAAAGAAAGTGGGGATGGCCGTGGTCCCGTGCTTGTTTTCGTTACAAACATAGACTTGGTGCCATCGACAAATTGGCCACCAAGAGGGGGCTCATTAGAACTAGTGCTTGGCAAAGTATTTTGACGCAAAGCAGGAGAGGAAGGGCCGGCTCCAGGGGATTGAGGGGGCGCCTGTTGCTGTTGTCGTGCAAATTGAGAAGCAGATGGTGACATAGGGGGCTGTGTAGGGGCGAAAGAACGGCTCGACGCTGCAGATAATGGGTCTTGTCTGCCCACCGGAGTCTGAGGAAACGGAGAAGGTGGGGGACTTTGGCCGGGACTGTTGCTGTAGAAACTGGGTCCTGTCGGCCTGTGAGGAATGAAGCCATTCTGCGACGGTATTCCAGCGGTGTGGGGAGGTTGGAAAGATGACTGGACTTGAGGTGGCCTATTAAAGCTATTTGCTAGGGGAGCAGAGGGTGCAGGTTCCGGGTGCGGCCGTTCGTTGTAATCTTCGAGTGGAGGGATAATAGAGGGTTTGGGTACGCCGTTCGCCGTAGGAAGTACTTTCTTCGCCGCGTTACTCACATCACCTCTGAGCGCTTCCAATTCCCGCAAAAGCTGCTTCTCGTATAAAATAGTCGAGCGAGCGTGTTCAATCAGCGCTGTTGTTATATCATCATTGGCATATTGATTATGTGTGTGGAGGGCGCGGTGTAGATTTTGAGAGATGCCCTCCGCGCGTTTGGCTAATATTTGTTCATAGCGATTTGCCTAGGCAAACCATTATATCGAAAAGAAATTGGCGGCGCAAAGGTTTCACTAACCTCTTCAATTTCCTCCAGCGCTTCATCGACCCGGTCAGGCCGAATGTTCGAGCTTGCCTTCAGACGCTCAATTTGGCGACGCTTCGAAATAGTGGTCTTCACTGCGCTTTGGTATTCCTCTAAGACCCCCGTCCGCATTTGCAAGGTCTCCTTGGCCGATCGCGCATTCATTCCTTGATACCCAAGCGAATCTCCAAGAATGACACATTCACTGATGGCTTGGGCGTGGTCGAGATCCGCCACGCTGTGCCACGTTCTTCCAAGTTTCCTGAGAGCATTTCCAAGCGGAGGGTGAGCTTCCGTAGTGGCAATGTTGACAAGCTTGTTTCCCATTTCCGAGTGGGCGGATACCAATGCTATCGCATACGGGTGTTAGATATGCGCAGAGGGTGCACAGACCACTAACCTTTTCGGGTGACAGCCAACTTATCCACAGCTTTTGCGGTCTCGAAAAATTGGCCCTCCAACTTCGTCAATTCGAACCTAGCACGCTGCAGTTCCTCGTCTTCGTCAGGGACGCCACGGCGAATAATACCAAACCCAGATGACGTCTTCTTCCGCGGTCGAGGCGTAGGCTGGTACCCAAAATCGCTCTCAATAAATGAACGCAGGTCTTCATCGTGCAACAGAATCGGGTCGTCGCAGACACGTGTAATCCACCGCTGCAGCATAATCTTCACCAGTCTGTCGTCTTCTTCGTCGGTCGGTGCGGATGTCTGAGCAAGCGGAAGAGCGGGTACAATCGTCTGGGGGTTGCTGTTGACAATCGCCTCGTAAAATTGCTGGAACTCCAGGTACGACCGCGACACATTGCGGTACGTCGACCCGTTGAAATTGGAAAGGTTCGTCTAGTGTAAAACGATTAAAACACAAGCCGCAGCAGATAGAATAGCAGCAGACCTGTGCGTCAAGCTTGACAAGAATATCACGCCTGTTTCTGTCAAGCCCGTTTATGCGCACTCGGAGGTACGGCTCTGTCTTCTCGTATTTTGTACCATTGGAGCCGACGGTATCTCTGGGAGAAATCAGGCCTGACTCGGGTTGGCCGTATATCTGCGGCTCCCTTCCGTAAAGTCCGGGAGCAGGGCCCTTGTCGGGTGTGGGGGGTACAGGAGACGCGCGGCGCAAATTCGGTACGGGGGAGCCAATGGAATGAGGTGTCGTGGGCCAAGGAGGAGTATTGGCCTCATCTGCTCCGCCAAAAACAGCAGCCGTAGAGTGGAGTGGGTCGAACATGCTCGATAGGCGGTACGAACGAGAATGGTATCCTGTAGCTTGATGACAATTTCCACCGTCAAGCACAAGTTCAAACAGTGCCGCCCGCCCCACAGGGGCACGTCATTACATAATACCTACCTTTCCAAGCGTGCTCGTTTCTTTGCGTCAAATACTAATCATAGGAAAAATCTGGCGGCGTTGGTGTACGTATGTACAAATTTCATCATGTAGCAGCACCTATTCGAAGTGAATTATGAGGATATCAGTAGGCAGAGAAGTCCGAAGCAGAATCCAAGTCCGATGCTACTAGTAAGGCTTGTAAAGAGTGTGGTCGACTATACGTAGAGTCCCGTGAGAATTAGTAAAATCCTATGCATGTAGATATGGCCACAAAGTCTGGGGTAGAATGCGTTGTAATGGGACGAAGCAATCAAGCCAGCGCGTTGCTTAGGGTGATACACAAGTAGGGATGGTCAATCCAGTTTTGAGATTTCGCCTGTTGGTAATCAGTCATTAGATATCATCGTAAAAATGAAAGAAAAGAGCATACTCTTCGTCAAAGAGACCCCAGTGACCCTCAACACCCCCATACTTGATGTCCTTCCATACTTCATCGAAGAACTAAACAAACACACGCATAAATGATCATTCATCTATTTGCCTCAAATCCGGTGCTTACTTCGAAAAAGAAATATGGAATTCCGGCCGTATTCGCCTGACAAACAAATGTATCGAGGAAAATTTGAAGATTTGCGACCGACGCGTCTGCTGCACCGTTGTTCGCGTTACCCAAATCCTTAGATGCCTGTAATCATTTTGCATCATCAGCAAGTATATAGTTTCCTCAAAAGTGCCATGCTCACTGTAGGCCAGCCGGTTTCTGCGATGTACATCTTAGGCTAGATCATAGAGTCGGTCAATAAATGCCATAACTCTCATGATTAATGAAACCATTGCGCACCTTGTTCGACAACAGAGCGGCAGGTTGCACATTTGTTTCCTCAAAGAAATTGGTGACCCAACTCGATGCAGCCTCGGCGGTGGTATTGGCGAACCAGGCGTGGACGTTGGACAGCTACGAAGTAAATCAATATTGATAGCACGCGCAAAAACTTCTAAACATACCCCATAGTCAACCGCTGATAACACCTTGGTGTTGAAGTAGCTTCCAGCATCGGAGTTACCGACAGGTATCGTCTTGTCGAGGTTCATACCCGCCAACATAGTGCGCGTATCTGCAATGTCGGCGAGGAGAATCGCAGCACCTGATTGTACAATGATAAGAAAAGATTTACGGTAAAAAGATTTACTTGACAAACCTTCGTCACCAACTGCACTGTTGGGATCATCGCTATTGTGCGCCACAACATAGCTGAAGAAACAACATGAGTATCATGCTGAGCAATGGACCAAGTCCAACTTGTATATCATTAGCGACTTACTTGAGCATAAATTCGTTCCCGACTGTGATGCCTGCAATGTGCTCGGTCCCATACGTCTCAATTGCAGATTTGATGACATCGCGCTGGCGCTCGTACGCGCCGGTGTCGCCATCGACAACATAATTACCTAGAAATACCTCGACGTCCACCTTGGTTTGCTTGACGGCTTCCAGCTGGTGTTGAATATCTTCAGTGAGCGCCCAAATAGAGGGATAGGCCTATACTCACCACGAGAGCGGACTGGTTGCAATCTCCTCCGTACAGACGGATGCGGCTTGTCAGCTGTGACATAAGCTAGGACCACAACCGTCAGCGAGGGTTGCGGCAGGAACGCAAGGAAGTGGAACACACCTGAACATCCCTGATAACACTCTCTGCCTCATGCTGTCAGAATAACCAGAAACAGCGCTTTGGAATGGGGGCCTACCCAATGTGCTGTTACAACCAGTATCCGGAAGCGAGCCCTCAGGAGTATATGCAAGACCGTAGAACGCCTTGTGTAGATTGGTATCTTTCGTGAAAACGCTCGGGTCGCTGCTGGAAGTGCTGCTGCTCGAGCTATTAGTGCCACTTGAACTACTGGTGCTGCTTGAGGTAGTAGCATCGCTCGAGCCAGTCGAGGACGATTTGTTATTTTTGGAGACGAGAACACCGACCACCGTTCCAACAGCAGCGAGTACTACGACCGCCACTATAGAGCCCAGCACCTGGTCCGCCATCTCAAAAAAATCCTAGTTGCACTGCAGATAGAAACTCACGATGTACTTGGACTTCCTGCTTGACTTCGCCTGCTTTTCCAAGCTACTCGACATGTTCAGACCTCGGTTGCTTGAGTCGTCCATCAGGAGCCAGATGAAATATGAAAGCGGGAAAGGGACGGCACAGGCAGTCGCGGGGAGTTAGGAGTGCAGATATTATGTATTGAATCAGGTGTGCCGGGCAGCAGGCAGCCCCAGGGTCCAGGGACACATCTTGACCCAGAGAACAAGGATACGAATAGTCTTGGCAGGATACCAAGGGTGTATGGATATCAAACGCGAAATACCTTGCGAGCTTCTTGTAACCGCCAGGCCACCGTCATGGCAGAGTCAGAGACCTCGAGATGCCTTGTGACCAGTCAAATACAGTGCATTTCAGAAGCGTAGCAGCCACCCCGCACAGTCCTCAAGACAGACGGCCATTCAGAAAATCAGGGTAGAAGCAGAGTGGATTGTGTGCGGTTAAGCTTGGTTCGAGTGGTATGGGCCTATGGCGTCGAAACATGCAGTTGCCAAGAGCGCCAAGGGCACACGATCCCAAGACGGAGTCTGGCGGAGCGGAAATTAGCTCACAGCCACATTCATACACTTCATTTTCAGTTTAGACTCAGAGTTACATACTTAGGCGCCGCTCGAAAATAGTAGCACAGCAAAATACAATTAACTTAACTTTGAAATAGAGTAACGATAACTTAATAGATCTTTACATTTGGTTCTTCCATCCACAGCGGGAGTATATGTCCCATTCGCAACACTTTGGTGCGCAAATACTTGTCCAAGTCGTCTCCGTGCACTGCGTTACCGCCAATGAGGGTCGCACCTGCGACTTTGTCGTACTCTCCATTTTTTATGTCGTGTGAATGAGGAAGTGTGGCATAAACACCATTTTTCGCGTCTTCTTCTGCCTGGCGCTTCTGCCAACTTCGGGGGATCATCGACACGCGTTCAACCACGTGAATACCTTCTTTTTCCAGCGCTTCCACCTTGTCCGGATTATTCGTGAGGACTCTGACACCGTCCGATATAGGCTCGACTGAGTTTGCTCCGAGGCCTAGATCACGAAGAATGGCGCCTGCAATCTCATAACCTCGTTCATCGGCACCATGACCTAGCATAAGATTGGCTGTAACGGTGTCGTGCCCGATATCCTGCAAATTATATGCACGAATTTTGGATAGCAGGCCGATACCGCGTCCTTCCTGGCGGAGGTATATGACAGCCCCGCGTCCGGGTATTGTGACGCCGTGAGGAGTAGATTGTGTAGCCGGAAGTGCGACGGGCAAGGAGATTTGCCGAATGGCTTCATCAAGTTGCTCGCCACAATCACAACGCATGCTGCCCACAGTCTCTCCTGTGAAGCATTCGGAGTGTATGCGAATGAGAGGAGATGGTATATTGTCACATGACGAGCTTTTCGGCGTTTTAGATTTAGATGTAGATATTGAAGGATGCTGAGATGTTGCAGATAGGCGACCGACATAAGCGCCCCGGATAATGCGGTCCATCGCGGTCTCGTTTTCACTCCAGACCGCATCGAGAGAGCGCGAACGGATCGGGGGGGCTATTGAAGGATGTTCCGGAGTTGCGTCGAGCTGGGCCGGATCGATGACAACTGCTAGATGTTCTTTCGAGTCGCGATTATTGTGGTATAGATGTAGGAAAGCTGGACCATGTGGTGTGGGTATACGCGTGCGGGCCATGCACTTGACTTCTACTGGGGGTAGAGACTGGTGGGGCGTTGGTGGGAGCGCTTGGGAATTGGCTGATACCTTCGGCCGGGGATTGGCCTCTGTATTGGCAGCTGTGAAAGAGACGAGTGAAGGTCTGCGTTTCTTGATCGGGAGTGGGAGTTTATCTGCCGGCTTTGGATGGTCTGTCTCACGGGGCTGGTCGTTTTCTTTTCCATCCTCTGACAACGGCAAGCGCTGCCTGCGCGGAGCCTGGCGACTCACGTAGGTAAGACGTTTGCGACTAGCTTTAACAGCAGAGTCCTCGCCCGTGAACTTTGTCCAATCCCATGCTGCTTCGGCGCGAGGCAGCATCACGCCGGGGAAGAAGTCGTGGGTGTAGTGGTTTCGCGTTACATGGGGGCCCGATGCAGTGGCGGCGGCGATGAGCAAGGGGTCCAAAGCAGCGTCCCGACGGGCAAAGACGGACTTTGCGGACGTGGGATCTGGACCAATGAGGACGTCGAGAAGAGCGGCGTCGCTGGTATCGTCCTGGAAGTAGTGTGGGCTGGGCATCGGGGGCGGGGTGGTGGTCGGAGAGGAGGGGAGCGGGTTATAAAGAAAGGAACGGAGTAGAAATCTTGGTCAGAAGCGTCAAATCGGCTTGACTCGCGCTTATTCACATGCCGAGATGCTTACCTCAGCAGGAGTGGTCATTAACTGTCGCGGAGATCATCGCCTTTTTCACGACAACCTTCATCTGGCGCCTCGACCCGCCGCCGCTGGAAATGGGGCCATAGCCCTCCAGCATGCATCCATTTTCTATTTCGTTCTTCATTCTTCATTACATTCTCCTGTAAGCGCATATATCTTCTTCTCGAGCCCTTCTCACCGATTCCAGAGCGGCAGCAGCAGTGGCCTCCTCGTCGTCCAGCTCAACTTCCACACACCGCAACTCTACATCTTCTTCAACCCATAAATCTTCGACAGAAATCCCGCACCATGTTCAGAGCAACTCCCCCGCTGCCACGCACCAAATTACAAACATTCCCCATCCTACATCCCCAATCTTCACATTCACTCCAGGCCCAGTCCACACACATACCCCCGTTCCCAATCCCACTAGAGCCCCTATTAAATCTTCCGCGGCGCCGTCTCAATCCGGGCAGAAGCCAATAAGCATCGTCTTTGAGGTCCTGGGAGGTCTCTTCGCCTCAGCTTTCATTCTCGGCTTCATTCGCTGCTACCACAACTACAGGAAAACTCCTGGACGTGACAGGATTGCAGACATTTTACAGCGCCATCAACTTCAACGCGAGCTTGAGGAACTCGAACGTAACCCTGTTTTATTGCGACGACACCAATCCCTCCGTGAACCAGCCCCTCCTTACTTCCCGCGCCCTCCTTCCTATGATAATTCAAACCAACGGACCTCTATGCCCCCTGTCACTCTCGGTCGTGGTGAAGATCATCCGCAGCCAGACAATAGATCGCAGTATTCGGCAGTTTCTACCCATAGTCCTCCCTCGAGTCCACCCATGTCTGAGCGGGTACCGTTGCCCTCTCCCGCAGCAACCCCCCGCGTGCATCCGGAACTATCATAGATGATTATTGGCGATTGTATTCTCTACCATGCTGCAACACAGGTCTCGAAGCTACCCCGACAACGTTGAAATATTCTTATCCCGCGTGTACGCACGGCGTATTTATTCCGTTAAACGTGGGGAAAACATACCGATATATATGTCTTCCTTTCCCACAAACGGATAACTTTTTGTAGCTTTGCAGTTTCCGCAAGAATATCTTGCGCCTCTCTCCGGGCATTCGAGCAGGGGGTCGACATTTACCATGGGTGTCGCTCACGTCTGTCTTCGCAACGCTCTCCTGTTGTCTACACTATGGACTTGGTCGTTATATCTCCCTTCGGTGTTTGTACTATTATATCCCCCATCAAACCATGCCAACAAGGCCCCCTGAAAGAACTGATTGAGGCCAGATCTAGTGGCGGAGGAAATTTTTGAAGAAAATGCTTCGAAGCTCACGGCCAGATTTTGCCCTCCTCATCGTCCCAAAGTGCAATGATCCCTGTGCAAAATGCTCACTGATGGCTGTTTTTTTCGCGTTTTCGCGGCGGCTTTGATTCATTTCTCGACGATTACTCTCAGGCCTCCTATGCCATCTGCCAACATAGACCGCAGTCTCTTGCAGCGTGATACCCTATTTTTATTCTGCCGATCTGCCGGCTTTGTATTGCGACCTCTCACAGCCTCTCACCCGCTCCCGTTTTTGCGTTTGAGGCAAGTTTGCGGACGCCTACCCGAATGACCATAGGTCGCTTTACAACCGTTAAAAGCAGATTTAGCATAGAGTATAGAGGTGCTCAACGCACTACCAAGATCCAACGTGCGGAACACCCTACATCTCACATTCGCGGAACTATGCATTCCAGCACGCACACTTATTTTTGCTGCGCAGTCCGAGTCTAATTAGGTTTGATCATTGCGCTCGTATAATTTTGGCGCATTCGATGTTTCAATACAGTGGAATCAGTACTATCAGCGCACCGTTCAACAGCCCCGAGGGAAGAATGGTACCAGTTTAGTTAGAGCCTACTAATGTAGTACATCTGACGAACAGTAAAGTAAGTATGTACCATGGAGTACATAACTCATTACAGCATGGCGTCCAATCTCCATTGGCACAAACCTACGTTTAATAAGCCTCTCGTAGGCCAAATTACGGCCGCTTCCTAAATTCACGCTCGGAGCGGCTCCAATATGAGCACGCAATCAGCGCAATCCTACGACGACTTTCTACGCCAAAAAAGTGTGTAATTCAGTTTAGGCGCTCAATCTGAGGGCTGAGAACTGAGCTCTAAACTAAGCCGAATGACTTGCAATATTGAATATTGACCGCGAGGACACCCAGCTTGTAATACGACCGGTATAAGTAGTTATTAATCGCAGAAAATACTCAAGTTACAGAAAGCACTGCTCCCCTCTTCAGCCTGCTGAGGACGCTTCCCTTTCTCGCTTTTCTCTCTCTTTCTACTCCTTGCCCGCCATTTTGAAATAAAGTCGAGAAGATAATATTTAAAGTAGCTCATTTGTGTTCGGAAGTGACCTTTTTCTTCTTTTCAGGTCGGCTTTGACGCTCCGAAGTCGAATCCGATCTGACATCCTCTTCATCGGACGAGGGTGGCACGTATTCATGACCATTGGACTTCGAAGATGTATGGGGCAAACGCGGCTGCCATCGACATCTGATTTGGGTATTTCATACGTGTACTGAAGTTTGTTTTCGTCAAGGATGACCTTAGGATCGTAGCCTAGCTCTGCTTCAGTGGCAAATAAGAATGACATGATAACCTTGATAAATAATTTGGGGTCCTGTTTGCAAGAAGTGAGCTTCAACCAAGTATCGAAGTATAAAACAAGTCAGACCTCAACGATGCTGAATGATTTACATATTGCGGAATGGGATCGACAGTGATACCATAATGTAACCTGGTCGGCTTCAATGGTGATCTATAGATGCAACGTGAATAAATCTCAGAAACGATTTTACAAAACTGGTCATCAAACATACCCCAAATGTGAACATGCGGCGAGGGTCGGCGTTCATAATTTGGACATTAGCTGAGACCACTTTTCTATTATTCTAAGAGAATGATAAGTGGTCAGGAATGCTGCTGCAGCCATAATGGAGTCCTCACGTCATACCTATCGGCATTGTTCAGCTTATATTCGGCAGGTACTGCGATGCCAGATGTGGTGGGGGGTATACCTTCAGCATCTGAAGTGATACAAGCATCAATTTTGTTGTCAGACCCAGGAATCTTTGAACAAATGGTGGTGCTTGGACAATTTCGATAATGATACCTGTTGCGAGTGCGTCCTTCTGAAGTAGTTTGATATTGGCCGATTGAATCAGCGATAGAGACCAAGTGCCCGTATGCAATGTTCTCGGAGGCATATGCCGTGTCATGGATGTTCGTAAATTCTTTGAAGCGAAGTAAACCATCCTCGTAGAGCATGAGCTGCGACTCCACCATGTCACGGGTACATTTTGCAGTGTTTGCCTCAGTGGGGACGAATGGCAGGTACTTGAAAATGAAGACGTTGAAGTCGTAGATTAAGAATTCATGGTCCATTTCGTCGGATTTTTGGTAGTGTAACTTTGTGATGCAATCGCTGCGGGAAGTTCAAGTTGGTATGTATATTTTACACTGCAGTGGTCCCTCAGGTAAGCTATCTTTTCAGAGATTGTGTTGAGCAGTTGGTTACAACAGAACCAATAAACATGAGACGCACCTGGATTCACCATGACCGGTGACCTGTCATCGAAGCGCGACGAAAGTATGGAAGTTGTGACTTGTGGCGCGTCCCTAAAATAAATAAATTGCAAATATCACGTGCTTCGGTCATTCGATTAAGTAGTGCCTTGGCCGGGCCGTCCAGTTGAAACTAATTAGTTGCCGGCCTTTTCGCCACCGTTGAATTTGTGAGGACCCTGCCGCTCACCGCGAGGCCATCAGCAAATTAAGAAAAATCTTATATTCGCTTAGATATCCTTGACATAGCTTATAAGTCCCGCAATACACAAAATTGGCTGATTTTGAAAAAGGCATAGAAACCTTGGCAATGATGGTAAGGTTTGACAACTTCATATGATGCGACAAGGTGTCGTAAAGCATCGTCGGGGATAGACAACTGTAAAATTCATATGAGCCAGCCAATAGCAGCCAATAGGCGCTACTCTGTCAGCATCGTGTGGAGAGATTATATGTAATATAATATTTGTGGCCATGTGCAAGCTTCACAAGGTGATTACAATTGACCATACTTGCCAAGCGTCGACATGGTGGAAGAATAGCACAATTCATACAAGAATTTTTTTGGCATATAATTCAGATTAAATTTGAACAGGGTGGTATCATAAAGCAATGATGCCAAGGATCGACAACTTCATAAGGCGTGACAAGGTATTATGAAGCATCATCAGGAATGGACAATTACAAAATACACATAAGCCAGCCAATAGCTGCTAATAGGTGCTAGTCTGTCAGCATCACGTAGAGAGATTATATTCAATAGAATACTCATGATCATGTATAGGCTTCACAAGTTTATCGTGATTGACATTACTTACCAAGCGTCACCGTAGCGGAAGAATAGCACATGTCATACAAGAATCTTTTCTGTATATAATTCAGATTATATTCGAAAGGGATGGTATCTCAAACTAATTCAGGTAAGAATTGTCCCTGTATGCAAGGATTCACAGGGTGCTGAAAAATTGCAAGGAGAACTAGGGACTGAGCCAATAGATAATTTCAAACATGCTGGGGAAATATTGGCAGCCTAACCAAACATTGTCGGTAAAATGACGGGACTTCAATGTCATGTTCAAGGCTTGTAATACCAAACAAGATAGTTGCTGATTTGCTGGCACTCCGCGAATAATGCACTGGATTTGAGGCCGTATCACAAGAGTGGTTGCAAATTATTAAAAAATTTGTACAGTACACAATAAAATATTATAGACGACTAATCTGATTAGGATTCAAATGTAAGTCTAGAGGTAATTTTGTTCTGCAATGATCAACTTCAGGGCCTAGGCATCTGTGACAGGGGGGAGGACGTATGTACCGCGTGCACTAGTAGTTGCTCCCGACGGCCTGGGCTGGCCTTGCTAGGTGGCCGTCGATGATCCGGCAGAGTCCATAGTAGTAGAAGTAGCGGCGGCGGCTAGGCGAGCGCGTTTAGCTGCTCTCTGAGCTTTGATGATGTCGAAGTCAGATTCTTCTGTCGCAACCACGGTATCCTTCGGAACAACTGGTTGACCAAACACATGACTGGTGGGTAATATACTAAGAACTTAGAAGATAGCAAGAGTAGCTGCTTTTGTGACGTACTAATTGAATAACGTTATGATGTCTTCGCCCTCGGGCCCCTCCAAAAATCCCATGAGATTCCAATAGAATTCATTATAGTCAAATGTGCCAACGATTCTGTCCCAATTGGCCGCAGATGTTAAGGCAAAATGGGTCTGGAAAAGCGGCATCGATCAGACAAACTCGATACAACAGTGAGTAGCCATACTTACCTGGATTCCGAGGTACGCGAGTAATGGTCGCGTGGCAGAGGTTAGATTGAGGAGGACAGCAACACCTTTTCGTCCGCGATGGTAACCAGGGCCTTGCAATGCCGCGCTAGGGCCTTGCAGTATGTGTTTAGCAACCTGCCCGAAGACACTTTGAGATATGATGCCAAATTGCTCCGCTTATACCTAGACGTACCCTTAATAAAAGATGGCCACGAAAACAACCCTCCTCGACATCTTCAGGGTTGTATACCTGGTCTTCAGGGAAAAGGAAGCGTGGCAATAACGATGCGGTACAGGGTAAGAGCCCCGTCTTGAGTTGGTTGAAGGTCCTGGCATTTGAATTAATTACAATCATATAATTATTAAGATAAATCAAAACCGCACTCTTCGGTAGGCATATATTTCATGGGGCACAAGAGAGCCGCGGTAATAGGATTATTGAATCCGCGATCTACCTTTTTGCCTTTGCGCTCTAATCCAAGTTTCCTCGAGGCTGTAACGTCCGCGAGAATGTAGTCAACTATAGAAGTTTTGAGGCTGGCAGTATCGTCACAGCGCGCAGCCGCGGCACCTGCACTGATCTAGAAAATAAGAGTAAGTCATGCTGGCATGCTATAAGTTAGAGTGTACTACTCACTTGAGAGCACACGGCCTTACATGTCTTCGGGTCTCCAGACAGCTGCAGCATTTGCTCGCGGAAATTCGGGATTATACTGCAGAGTACGCCCCAACATTGAATCGCTCGTATGCTAGACAAACAAAATTCGTGAGACTGTCTGAAGTAGGCAAGAGGAAACTAACCTCGTTACATCATCAGGTGCCTCATCGTCACTTTCCGCCGTCTCGTGGCGAATCCCTGCAACAACTATCGTACTGATTGCGATAAATGGACTCGTCTGTCTTTGAAAAATTCGGCCATAACTGTTATAGGAAGATACCGAGGGCGAAGTCTCTGAATCTGCAACGGCTTCAGTGGTATCGGTAACAGCTGGATGAAACGTCGGCCTAGATCTGAAGAAAAACTGAGAATATGGGACACAATGATTTAAATAAGCTGTTTGCCTTTTCCTTCCGTTGAAAATAGAATGAGCGAGATTGTTGGCCACGTCCTGTAGAATTCGGTTGGATTGGAGTGGACTGTCGCCGTCTGTACGGGAGGACTCAGAATCTACTTCACGAGGGCTGGACAGAGGAGGAGACGACATTGGTAAGTGGTTGAGGACATCGTCACGTCGAAATGTGGATGGCTTTTGAGCGAACAGTGGGTGGTCGATGGTCGTGTGGCCATTGGCTGATCAACGTAAATTACTGTGATAGTCCAGAAGTTGGAACACACTGGGGCACGGTAGCGAAAACACGAAATGACTCGGAGTGTGCTAAACCCCAAAGAATCTAAAAATTATATGAGCTCTTTGAGGGCGGCAAGAAAATCATGATGATTGAGACCATCACTTTGAGGACCTTGTCTTTTAGACATCAGCACCTCTCTTTGAAACTAGATAATTTAACGAAGATTACAATCCAAAGCAGCATATTTTAGTCTAATAGGAAGACCTCGGGAAAGATAGCTGACAATGATGACTCGCGAACACAGAATAAAACATGCGGCTGCGCCGAAGTGAGTCATCAAAGTGGAACTGTAGATCGCGGAGTGACAGCAGGAACCAGGACTTGCTTGATTTGACGTCTATATCAAGATACTAAAACTTAAGAGTTGATTTATCTAGCACAAGTAGAAAGCAATAAATTTTTTGAGAGCTGGAGACTCTCGCCGAAGGTTAAAGTTCTGCATATCCCTCTTCGTCCTCTGCATCTATGAATCCTCCTTCCCCATCCTCCGGTAGGTTATCTTCATCGACACCTTCACCTTCGGAGCTTTGACCTGAATCTGAGCTACCATCTGATGCATTCTCTTCGTCTACCTGAGACACGGCCTGTTGAAGGCCAACCAGTACATCTTCCTCGTCCTCCGGCATATCTTCCGTTTCTAATTCTGTGTTGTGAGTGTCATCGAGCTCGACTTTATAGTGGCCGACACCACCACCTGCGTAGCGCATGTACATGTCTCGATCAACAAAGCTACATTGGTGTCATTGATAATAGCTTAAGTATGGTTTTAAAAGGTACTCACATGTTAACGTAAAAATAACGATAGTCATCAGTTTCATCCTCGTTACGGGCTATGGAGACGCCTGAGAGGTATTCATCCGTTCCTCCATAATGAAATGCCGGTATGAGATGGGCGCCTCGAATAATTTCATCGGGATGTATAAAACCAAAAGCGTCAGGATTGGAAGATTGCAAGAATTTAAGGCGATGAAGTCGTTTTTTTTTGAAACCTGCAGAGTATGTAGTGTCAATACTGAAGCGTCGAACCCAGATGATTTCGATCGATGTTGTGGTGGGCATATATTCCCCAGGAGCTTGATGAACAACGTCAACATGGAATATCCCTATAATCCGAGCATATTCAAATGGGTGCGATGACGTTATGTCGGAGGACTCATCAGGTTCACAGGAAAGCATCATTATATCTGATCTTTTCCGAGAGCTGAGAGAGTCCTGACCGCGTCGAACGTCATATGTCGTATAGTTGACGCGCATAGTTTTATGACGGTAGATTCTTTCATTAGCAAAGATCACCTGCCGACGCTCTTTTTCAGAGAATTCGGAGCCATTACCAGACCAACCTGGATGCTGAAGACGCGCGAGAACATGTTCTTCGAGTTTAGAACGGAAATTCTACAAAATAAAGGAAAGTCAGAGGACCGATCAATAGCAAAGAACTAGACAGTTACAAATATTGCCGGATCGCCTCGATTGCTCGATAAGAAGGCGATGATGTTCATATGATAATTACAGGACTTTGATATGTGGTGATGCTCCTCAGGAGGGGTGTAGGGCAAGGCTTCAGAATCTTCGAAAGAGATATTTGAACGTAATTTTGATGATTGCTTTCTTCTGTCTACTGACACTGCTTTACCCTGCATTTTGTTCAGCTTCTGTAAGGCATATTCACGGCGTTCAAGACGAGTCATTTGGTGGACTGCCATATTTTTATTTGTGCGAGCATAAAATCGCTTCACGCGTCTATGTTCCAATTCACCCTACAAAAGATCAATGAAAATTACTAAGGTGTTATTGAACGGGCTGAAAAAAGCTTACTGGCTGAGTTGAGTACGAATCTGTGGTTCCGAACATGCGTATCGTTCGTACATAATCTCCAAGTGCATGGAGTTTGT